>JAGPOY010003492.1:6158-19263 GCA_018983105.1 Silene uniflora | reverse complement strand
GTGTTCATGGATTTGATGAATCAGGTCTTTAGTCTTTTATTCGACCAGTTTGTGGGGGTCTTTATGACTATATCCTTGTTTATTCCAAGACTAAAAAGGAGCATGCTAAGCATTTACGATTGGTATTGCAAATATTACGCATTAACCAGTTGTATGCCAAGTTGTCCATGTGTAAGTTTTGGTTGAAGAAGGTGGCTTTTCTGGGCCATTTAATTTCAAAATATAGTGTGTATGTGGATCCAATCAAAATTGAAGCGATGTCAAACTGGGAAGCACCAAAGAATGTGGCTGAAATTTGGAGTTTCCTGGGCTTGGCCGGTTACTATAGGAGGTTCGTGAAAGATTTTTCTACAATTGCTAAAACGATGACAACTTTGATGAGGAAGGAGAATCGATTTCGCTAGGATGAGAGTTGTGACATAGCGTTCCAAACCTTAAAGGAGCATTTGACTACAGCCCCTGTCTTAACATTGCCGGAGGGGAGTGAGAATTTCAAGGTATATACGGATGTTTCGAAGAATAGGCTGGGATGTGTGTTGATGCAGAATGGGAAGGTCATTGCTTATGCTTCGAGGCAGCTGAAATCCTTTGAAGAGAACTACCCTACCCATGACTTGGACTTGGGTGCCGTTGTATTTGCTCTAAAGATTTGGAGACACTATCTATATGGGGCAACCTTTAAAGTGTTTTCAAATCACAAGAGTTTGAAGTATATCTACACTCAAAAGGTTCCCACAAAATGTCACTCAGTTCAGGCCTATTTCATGCTGTAATGTAGTGTAAAAATGCATATCTAAGTTGTTGTACGTGTAATAGGCTGGCCAAAGTTTTACCTTCTATTATTAGTGATAATCAGGGGGGTTTATCCAGGGCAGGAGTATTATGGAAAATATTTTAGTATGCTAGGATATTATAAGTTGCTATAATAGGAAAACAGGCTCTCCAAGGTTTATGATCAAGGTAGATCTTAAAAAGGCTTATGATTCTGTCAGTTGGAAATTTCTGAGTCAAATGCTTGTTGCTATGAGTCTACCTCAGCAGTTTATTGATATGATTAAGGAATGTGTGAAATCTGCTTCCTATTCTTTGGTGCTGAATGGAGATGTGTTTGGGCATTTTAAGGGGCAAAAAGGATTGAGACAAGGAGACCCACTGTCCCCTCTTCTCTTTACTATTGTTGTGGAATACTTGAGCAGGGTGTTACAGTTTACCACTACAAGTATGCCCTTTAAATATCGCCCTCTTTGCAGCAAAATGAAGCTTACCCACCTTATGTTTGCTGATGACTTACTCTTGGTTTGTAAGGGGGGATCTTGCTTCTATCATGGCGCTTCTTAGGTCTTTTTCTACTTTCACTCATGCATCTGGTTTACAGATGAGTCCAAGTAAGATTAATGCTTATTTCAATGGGGTTCAACAATGGATAAAGAATGACATTCTTCAAGTGACAGGATTTACTGAGGGTCAATTGCCATTCAGATATCTTGGTGTCCCTACTACTTATGGGAGAATGAAGAAGCATGACTGTACTATTTTGGTGGAGAAGATGGTACCTAGAATAAGATGTTTTGGGTCAAAAAAACTATCATATGCTGGCAGATTGACTTTGGTTAACTCTGGTCTTACTGCTTTTTATAACTATTGGGTTAACATTTTTGTTATTCCAAAGGGAGAGTTAAATAGGGTTAATGCCATTTGTAGAAATTACTTATAGGATGGTAACTCTAATTATATTAGAGTCCCTTTGGTGAGCTGGGATAAGGTATTCTCTCCAAAAAAAAAGGAGGTTTAGGTATCAGAAACAGTCTATATTGGAATTATGCATCAATTGTCTATATTGGAATTATCCATCAATTGGGAAGTTGGTATGGTGGATTTACTGTTGCCCTAACAAGCTTTTGGTACGATGGGTAAATCTGATTTACATAAAGGAATGTTGGACCATATAGTTATATGATATGTTTTGATAATGACAAGTGTGCTTTATATTATTTATACTCTTTGCTCGTAATCGTGTGTTTAAGACTTGGTTAGATTAAATAAATGTTACGAAGTTGGCAAGCAAGGTTATAGCAGTTTTGGCTATAACATTGAGGATTTGTGAAGCATCATTGAAGTAATGTTATAGCAGCTTGAGCTATAACATTGAAGATTCTTACAGCGTCACAGTGACTACTTCAAAGTCTCAATTTGATTATTACTCAAGCAAAATACATGATAAAGTCTATAACAAGCTCAAGATGAAGAGCTTATGATCAAGTTGAAGAGATGATACTACTACTGAAGATCTCCAAGAAAATTAGTTACCATAGGACATCATCTAATAACGGTATTTTAAGAAGTGATATTGAGAAGGTAATAACGGTATTTTAAGAAGTGATATTGAGAAGGTAAAGTTATAGCTATTTCACCGATAACTTTACTTACCAAGCTTAATGTTATAGTCATTTATACTATAACGTTAGGTTGCGTTTTAAAGCCACGATTTTACGGTTTTAAAATAAATTTTCGAAAGACAAAATTCTTCAAAAATATTTCGAAAATAAGTGTATGTATGATAGAGATGAGATACATGTTTAATTAGATTGAATAATTTACGCTTATTTTATTGGTTGGTAAAACGATTTTTGAGTCATCATTATACTTAGGGTACGGTTTGCTACATTATCTAAACCTAACCCTAATCCACTCTTTGTATTTCGACCTAAGGTTTCGACAAGGTAGGCTTATGAGACGTCCCTTGTGTCGACTAAATCCCTTTCCAAGTAAACTATTAGGTTAAATCCAGATTAAGATTATCATAAGATATTTTATATCTTAAACAATTATTTAGATTTATCTTATTTACCTAATTCAAATATATTGTGGATTAAATTAAGCGAAGAGATAACATTTGTTTCTTAAGAAACAATCCTATGAGCCACACAGCTTCACTAGGGTTTCGAAGAAACCCTACATCTCCTCTCTACTATATATACGCATATGCTTTATTATTTTCAATCAATTTTTCGCAATATTAAAATTCCTTTGCAAACAAATTGAGTCAAATTCTATATCAAGTAATTTATTTATTTTTGCAATTCGAAAATCTTTTACGAAAAGTCGTGATTTTAATTTGCTTATTATTTCTTAAGATTACGTTATAATTGTGTGAACACTTAGAAGAACAATCAATTGTGTGATATACTTAATATTGTTTCTTAATCGTTCAATTGTGTGAACACTTAGAAGAACAATCAAGTGATTTCTTAGTAAGTTAAGATAGTCAAAACCGAGTATCTAGCGATATTCCAAAATGAGTTACAACTAGAGTTAGTTGTACGAGTGGGTTAGTAATTTTGTAATCCGGAGAAAGGTACTAAAATTATTAATTGAGAATAGTGGACGTAGGCTTGGACGTGTGAGGCTGAACCACTTCAAATATCGTGTGTCTTTGCGTCTTTCCTTTCGTTCTTTCATTTTCATTTCGCATCGTGTGGTTGATTGGTTAATGTTTAATCAATAAACTTTAAGTAAGTAATTGTTTACTCACGCTTATAGTAATACTCGAAAAAATGGGCTATGTTTTCAATACTCAATTCACCCCCCCCCCCCTCTCTCTCTCGAGTATTTGGGAGCGATAGACTCTTCAAGGATGATGATTGGTCTAATTATAATCCTAGTGGTGATATAAGCTGGGGATGGAAAAGTGTGTGTAGAGTAAGAGACAAGCTTGCTGCAAGGTACTCTAATGGCCAGTGGATCTTGGGCAGTAAGGGGTACGCTGTCAGCAGTGGTTATGAGGTGTTGAGAACTAAATTCCAGAATGTGCAGTAGGCAAAACACATCTTGAGCAACTGGTGTATTCCCAAGCATTAGTTCATGAGGTGATTGATTCTGAGGAATGCATTGAAGCTGAAGTCTAAGTTATATGATCTAGGTATTGTCACTGATGATAACTGTTGGATATGTGGACAGGGTGGTGAAGAGTTTGAGCATATGTTTCAACAATGTCAGTATAGCTTGCAGCTTCTGAAGATGCATTTTAGGATGATTCGGACTCATCTGCCTTCTGGTAACCTAATTCAGTGGATTGGGCAGTGGCAAGGGTCCAAAATGAGAAGAGGAATACTATTGTGTTATGTGCAGGCCATTTATTATCACATTTGGACGCAGCAGAACAAGGCACGAATTGAAGGTAGTATACTCAAGCCTGAGATTGTTTTCAAACAGATTCATTATGAAGTCCAACTTTGGTTGAAGCCTAGAATTTCCCTTCAAGTGGATAGACGAGATAGGGAGTGATGCAATAGGTTTCACGTGTTTATGTAATACCTTAGTTTAGGTATTGGAATCGATTGCAATGAAATTGTAGCTTGTAATAGCTGTTTGTGCTTAATGAAATCTTTACATTCCACCAAAAAAAAAAAAATTACACTCAAAAGGAGCTGAATATGCGATAATGTCAATGGATGAAGCTGATTGGAGACTAAGACATGAAGATTATATATTATAAGGGGAAGGCTAATGTTGTAGCTAACGCGTTGAGTAGGAAGAGTGTGCATTCCCTATGCACTGCCTTGTCACTAATGCAGCTGAAGGATGAGGTGGCTAAGATAGGGATTCATATGATTCGCAAGGGTGATACCATTGGCAATTTGACGATTGAACCTGAGTTCTATGATGACATGAGACACAAAAATTTAATTTTAAGATTCAGGAATGGAAGGAGAGGGTCGAAAATAATAATATGTCGCGGTTTTCAATTCATGCGAATGTGGGTGTTCGATACAATGATAAGTTGTGCGTTCCTAATGATGCAGATATAAGAAAAGCAGTTATGACTATATTATCGCTCATTGCACTCTTTATTCAGTGCATCGGGGTGGTGACAAATTGTACACAGACTTGAAAAAGACGTTTTGGTGGCCTGGGATGAAGAGAGATGTAGCTGAGTTTGTGGCTAGGTGTTTGACTTGTCTGAGGGTCAAGGGTGACCAGTGAAGACCGCAGGGTAAGGATCAGTCACTTGAGTTACCCTAGTGGAAATGGGAGTCTATTTCAATGGATTTTGTTATGGGGTTACCGAGGAGTCCGCAGGGTAACAATATAATTTGGGTGATCGTGGATCGACTGACTAAGTCAGCTCATTTTATTCCGATGAAGGATACATGGAGGAAGCTTCATTTGGCTAATGGTTAGCGAAAGAATGTGGTGAGACTGCATGCTGTACCAAAAGACATTGTGTCAGGTAGGGATGCGAGGTTTATCTCGCGATTCTGGCAAGAGTTGCAAGAATTGATGGGAACTACCTGAAAGATGAGTACATCATTTCATCATGCGATAGATGGACAGACTGAGAGGACCATCAATACCTTAGAAGACATGTTGTGAGCTTGTATGATAGAATTTGGTGGTAGCCCGAAAGATAAGCTGGAATTGATCGAATTTTTATACAATAACAGCTATCACACTAGCATTGGGATAACACCTTCGGAGGCTTTGTATGGAAGGAAATGTAAAAGTCCTATATGTTGGGATGATAGTGCAGAAGCTGTGTTTTTAGGACCACATATGGTACAGGATATGGTTGAGCAAGAGCAGCTGATTCGACAAAAGATGAAGGCGGCCCAGGATCGGCAAAAGCGTTATGCTGATCTACATCGTAGGGACATCGAGTTTCAGGTAGGTGACAAGGTCCTTTTGAAAGTGTCACCTATGCGGGGAGTGATGCGATTCAGTAATAAGGGCAAGCTGAGTCAGAAGTACATTGGACCATATGAGATTCTGGATTACATAAGTGTGGTGGCTTATCGACTAACATTGCCACCAGCTCTTGATCGGGTGCTTAATGTTTTCCATGTGTCTCAACTTCGGGGGTATGTGAGTGATCCCTCTCATGTGCTAGAAGGTGAGCATATTGAGTCAGATGAAGCACTCACCTATGTGGAGATGACAAAAGAGAGATTGGATCGCAAGGTGCGCAAGATAAGGAATGGGCAGACCGTCTTACTTAAGGTGTTGTGGTCGAACCATAATGTTGAAGAGGCTACATGGGAAGCGAAGAAAGGCTATGAGAGAGCAATATCCACACCTTTTTGATCAGGTATGTTTGGTTACAGGGTCGTAACCTTATTCTTTTAAGAGGGGTATGAGATAATCGCATGAGTTTTGGGGCAGTTTTGAGTCAGTTTTGGCTGTCTTTTGAGTCGTTTAAGTTGTAATTAGTCATGATTTCAGTATGTTGGTGTTAGTTTTGGGTGTTTTTGCGTTTGGTATCAGATGTAGGTATGAACTTCCGGGACGAAGTTCGCTTTAAAGGAGGGAAGAGTGTAATACCACAGGTTTCAAATGATAGAGGACTCGATCGAGTAGGGCATACTCGGCCGAGTAAGTGTGCCCTACTCGGTCGAGTAAGTGTTCTGGTTCTTTGAGTTTGGATTCTGGAGTGTCATCACTCGACCGAGCATGTTGGTACTCGGTCGAGTAGGGCGTACTTGATCGAGTATGTCAGGTACTCGGCCGAGCGCCTGGTCTGTTACGTTTATTTTCCACGGTTTTGAATAAAATTGTTGGAGAAGTATAAAAGGCGTGGTTAACAGTTTCTAATCACTTTCTTAATCGTTTCTCTTAAACCTAAGCTAAGTACAACATTCTCTAATCATTTTAATCACTTCCAAAGCTAGGGTTGATATATTTGGGGGTTTTGCGACTCTTTTCCACGTCAATTTCATCAGTAAGTATCGTACCTTTATTATTTGATGTTATGGTTATAGTTTAGCAAACCCAAATGGGGGGATTTGGGGATATTGGGATGATTAGTCATATTATGTGTTGTCTATTGATTGATTGTCGTTATATTAGGTGAGGACTTCGTAGAGGAAACTTACTAGCTTGATTGTTGTGCTTTGCTTGGATCGTAATAAGGTAGGGTTTTCCCTACTCAATTGATTGTGTAATTAGTATAAGGTGAATGTGATTATTGTTAGCATGTTATCATTTGATTGATTTTGGTTGCGATATACTATTGATCGGTGGTTGTTGTTGTGGGACAATTTTCGGGAGATGGTTCCAACCCCATGTCCGTCTCTTGTGGCTCCCGTCACAGGGGGATGTGCACATTAATGATCTGGGTTCGCTCGTTGTGATGAGCGGGGGTTTAGGTGGTACGGCTGCGCTCCCCACTGGCGGGATGGGTTCTTGTTGCGATAGGTAACCTGGCAAGGCTACACACTTTGTTGTGTAGTCGGTTACAGGTGACTATTGGAGTTCGGAGGACTGATTGATAACAATTGGTTGTATTATTTTGTTGCATATACTTATGTGGATTATACAGTTGAGTGACCCCTTTTAATGTTTTCAAAACTTTGGTGATCCATTCAGGAATGGTGAGCAGTTGGTTTAACAGCTAATGGATGTTGATGTAACTGTAGGTTTCATATACCTCATATTTATAACATATCACATATGTTGGTTTAAAGTTTTAGTCATAAAAACTCATAGATCTTATGCATGCAAAACTAAGATACATAAGATAAGAAAACGGTTTTCTTACATTAATTTGTGGATCGAATGGGCACAAGTAAGCTCTCCTACCTTCACTTGTTCTTGAGCGAAAAATACAATGGATGATTTTCCATAACCCATAGACCCATAATAGGATCCACTCCTTAAGGATTGTATCAAGGAAATCGAATCTTAAACTTCTTACACTAATTTGTTACTAGAATTAGTATAAGTGCCCTTAAAATTATTACTAATATGTTTGTATTACTACCACTAGTAATGTTCTTGAATATTAGTGAACGATTTTAATTATTCATCTCTCTAAAACTTCTTGTAGAGAGATTAGAGAAAGAGTAGTAATTTTTTTAGAGAATGAATGAATGGTTTGGAAAAATGAGAAAACATCTCCTCATAAGGGGACATAGGGGTGCCGTGAATGGTGGGGGATTTGTGCCCAATAGTGGCACATAAATTCCCTCAAATTGTTCTTCTTAAGAAGTTTAGGGTAGTGTAGGTGGTGCACGCCACAAAAACACAATTATTGTGTTTTTATACTAAATAAGAGCACCCTAACTCCCTTCTCCATGTAATGTCACGGCACACCCACATAAAATGGGTCAATTTTAACTTTGTCATTTGTACAAATGTATAATGTCACACATTGTACATGTTACTAAACAAGTTAAGTATTTTATGCAATTTTAACTTCTTAAAATTATTAAATACAAAAATGAAACATTTATAAAGTTTAACTAGTAATTCTCAATTACTAATACTTAAAATGTGTCATTGAAATATAAATTACAACAACTTGTAATTATAATAAACCGTTCATTCTCGTCTCAGATGTTTCGTAAACAATAAATAATTCTAAGTAATAAAACAATTCAATTACTTAGACCGAATCTTATTTAATCGAATTACAATAAGATACGTAACTTACTCACAAAATCATTTGTTAATTTTAAGGTATTTAATTAATTCGTATTAGAGTACGATTAATTAAAATAATCAATTAAGAACGTTTCTCTGAAGATATGACCTTAAAGGATCAACTAATCACCACCATCATATGACAGTAATGTCAAATTCTAGTCAGCCAATCATTAGCAATAAGTGTGGATCAGTTGACAATAAAAAGTAAATTTCCCAATTGTAATCTTAACATGAGATTTAAACATGTGATCGCATTATTGTCGAGGACACATCCTCCAACAATCTCCCACTTGTTCGTGACAAGTGTGTGTCACCAATTCTCTTGTCCTATTACTATCTCCCACTCAATGCAAGGTGTCTTGCAGGTCGTACATGTATTTGATCATATCATGAGTGGTTTTTCTCGATCTAGAGAATAATTGTCTGACCGGAATTATCTACCGTAGATACCTTCCGAGCGTGGCCATGCATTTCCAGCTCATTACTCTTCGAGTGGCCTTGAGAAATTAGATAACCCTTACAAAGGGGTGGACAATTCCCATTGCACTTTTCCCTTCGAATAGCCATAATTCATTGTAACCCAAAATATGCCTGTATGACCCCAATTACGAAGGTCGCAGGACATAAATCATGAGAAGGTTTGGAGACCAAAGAAGGTGGTGGCTCAACCTAAGCGCATTCCTGCCCCAACAGTGACTCAGAATGTTGCAGCTGAGAAGGAGACTCAGGAGGATAATGGAGTGCTTCCTGCATTAGACCCAACTGCAGTTGTCACCCCTATGCCTTTCCATGGGTCCATCTTGAATGCAATAACACCTGCTAGAGTTCTAACTAAGCTGACTAAGAAGGGAGACGTGAGTGCACAATCTGGCCCAACTTTTGTTGATGTACTCAGTTTTTCTATAAAGAAGAACCTCCTGAATAGTCTGGGGAAGGGGATAAACTCAAATACTCACAATGGTTAGCATAGGATTTAAGAACGTACATGGTATTAATAAAAGGAATAAGCAAGGAGACGTTAGACGTCTCTTGCATTTAAATAAAGTAGAATTGTTTGGTTTGGTTGAGACTAAAGTTAGGAATAATAACATCCAATGTGAACCCCCGTGGTTAAACAATAAAGTAAACAACATATTTGCAGCGGAAAATGCGAGATTTTAAAAAAAAATTATTTATAAAACTACGGAGTCACTAAAACATAAGAATCAAAACTTAAGATAAGAAAGCTTTTATACAAATATTAACTTAAATGAATGCAAGGGATCCCGATCCCTTGATAATACACAAATAGAGTACTAAACGCTACTATAAGCTACAACGAATAAGGTCAATCGTTGTCAGTACAACGCTCGCTAGCTCACTTGTCGAAACCCCAAATAAGCACCAACCTGCAACCTATTCATTCATTAAAAATGAATGCCACAGTCAGTGGGGAGTAACTCAGGGTTCTCCCAGCCTTATTATATCAAAACACAGATAGACAAGAACATGTTATAGCATATGAACATAACCAAGCGACATAAGTATTACAACATGAGAATAGCATTTGATAAATGTGAGGTCAAACAACACAATGGCATATGAGACATAGATATGTAAATATCATGTGGAATGGATAAAAGGGGCCAACAATATAATACATGTGAAGGGAACCGTAGCCATTTACTTTAAAACCATTTAACAAACAATGAACGGGACGTGGCTACTAATGTCACACGCATACCTATGGCTTGCATCTCACCACAAGTACGAATGGGAACATCAATCCCGTCGATCACATTGATACTACGAGGTTTGTATCTCACCTCCTAGTGCCAATATGATCAAAAGACTTTTACCATCCAAACAAGACTTGACTTAAGAAGTGTCAGACATATACTAGTTTAGACCGACAAGACAATCCACCTAGACTCCAACCTCCTGGTAGGACGACGATCATAATACGGTCCTAGTCTAAATCTGGCCAGACTCTCGGGAGGTAACATTACCCGATTCGACATACGACAAACCAATCGTATCCAAGACTCGAAACATGGCACATACCAGTAACCAAAGGTCGAGTAACCCCTAACCGGAAACATGGCACATACTAGTAACCAAATGTCCGAGAGAGGACGGAAGGATAGCCAATTCCGGAAACATGGCACATACTAGTAACCAAAGGTCCGAAGAAGGAAAACAAGAATTGTCGAGTCCTCACAACAAGCATACATCACACTTGGCTCACAAAAAGAACAATGATAACACATGATCATTATATAAACAAGTCTTATATTTACCGCTTAGAATGCATGTGAAAGATATATAAATGAACAATAATCAATCATTCAAGATAAATCTTTCACCTTTGACAATTGATAAATAATTGATAATGAGTAAGTAAGCACTCAAATGTGAAGTATGCAACGTCATTTCATACTTTTATAACATGAATAAGCATTTTATTTCATATTTATAAGTTTCTTGAAGAGAAAAAAACCTTAAAATAAATGTTGGCCACAATGAGCTGAAGCTCAAACTTTACAGCATTGTAAAAGACACTTCATAAAAATTCCGTCAAAGATGAGCTTTGGCTCATTTGCACCAGAATTTAAATAACACTTTTATAAGGGAGAAATTCAACCAACACACCACCAAGTTTACCCAAAGTCGATTTCTACCAATGTTTACATATCCTAACATGATTCTAACATGAGAAAACATCATGTCCAAGACGGAAACTCATCAATTACGGATTATAGATAATAAAGCATGGACCTTTCAACCAAACATGTGAATAAATCATGTGAGGGCATAATTAACACAAAACTTGCATACAAACAACTCCAATACATACATAGATGTACACAAGCATTAGAACCAAGGTTGATATGCATAATGAATAAGAAACCAAAAGCCCAATTCAAAATAATAAGTTTAGGATTCGGCTAAAACAAGGGTCAACTTCAAACGAACATAACTCGAGTTCTAGGTATGATAACAAGGATTAACCAATTGGAGGTGACAGCGTATCCTCTTACGGTTCTAACGGTAGGTCACACGCCCAAAATAGACAATAAATGAGGAAGTTATGGCTATTTTACCGAAACTGGACAGATATTACACGGGATTCAGCTTCTATTTTTGAGACCGTCTTAAGACGAAAATTTAAGCATGAAACATGTAACATTCATCCAAATAAATTATCCACATAGTTTACCCACTTCATCATGAATTCAAAGGTGCCAACTTTCCTCAAAATGGTCAAGTAAAACTCGTATAAAAACCGTTTTAAACTAGCACCACATGAACATTTCATAAAGGCTAGTAATTTACAACGACAAAGAACAAACCACAACATACAACACCCAAATTGATATAATACCGAGTAACCCATCACCGTTACCTTTAGGCTCTTCAAATGGTACGATTCTGACTCCAAACTACTCCAAAACGTCAAGATTAACACCTAGACACAAAAGAAAGCGATGAACATCGGGAGACGAGCCACAAAGGGCACGACCAGCATCAAATAGTGAGGAAAGTCAGTTCCTTTCTCACTTAGAAAGATGGAGGGCGAGTAGAGGAAGAAATAGGCGTGAAAAACACTTGATTCGGTCGAGAAACGAGCAAGTTATGAGGATTTGAAGTTTTAGAATATTTGTGTAACAATGGAGGGTTGGTGGAAGAGAGAAAAATCAGATTTCTTGGTGAAGATGAAGTGGTTAGGGTTATGAGGGGGAGTTAGGTGAAGGGTGAAATATTAGAATATGGACCCATAAGTTGTACTAGGCCCAACAACTCAAATTGAGTCGATATACACTAAAAACATGTCTTAAAACTAACTATTCACTTAAGACGGACATTTTTATCAACAATAATATTCTTATACATGTAAAACTACATTTTTAGAAAAACGGATTTAAAATATAATTAAAATAATAAAATAGCTAATTAAATCATAAATGACAAAACGGAAAATTCGCGGGTGTTACAAATACGGATTCCTGTGCCCTTATATGTTATCGATGAATATTAATGTGATTTCGTACGAAGATCGGATAACTTATATTGCTCAGGAATTGGCGAAAGACAAAAAGCTCATTCTGGCCCCTTATAATGAACACGGGTAATATATAATTAATATTACGATTCCAAACACAATTGCATTTTTATATTTAATATATGATGTGATTGTTAATAATGATGTGTCTCTTGATCTAGGAGACATTGGGTGCTAGCAGCGATCATGCCGACCAAGAAGAAAGTCTTTTGGTTGGACTCAATGCATAAACAACCAACCGAGATCTTTAAGGAGCTGATTATTAGGTAAGTTTAAAATACTGATTTGGATCTGATAATATTAAGTTTCAATTATTATTATTTTAACTACAACACATATATTTATGTGAGTTTCTGCCTCTTTTTTTTTAAAAAAAAGGGCCTTTGAGAAGAAAAGCGCTAACGAGGATCAACCCACAAAAGATTCTGATGATGGCCCTACTTTTATTACGATAACAGGGGTACGTGCGCAAATACATACACTACCTTATGTGCATGACATCTGTCTTTTTTAATTACGCATTAAACTAATTGGTAATTGCCTTCTCGTCTCTTCGTTTTTTATGTAATAATAGGCCCCTAAACAGCCGGATAGCATACAATGTGGATACTACACTTGTCGTTTCATGTGGGAGATTATTAG
>JAGPOY010003491.1:0-13106 GCA_018983105.1 Silene uniflora | reverse complement strand
TTCACCCACGATGCATAGGATACCTTGACGCCGTCTAGCACACGGACCTTATTTTGAATGTTGGTAACGGTGTAGACGGGGTGAAGCGCAGGCTTCGATTGGGTCGATGTTTCTCCGTCAACCATTGTAGCGTGAGGCTAGGGTGAGGAGGAGGGGACGACCGGATGCCGGAGGCAAAGTAGAACGAGGAAGCAGGAGGATCGGAAAATTCAACCTGATACCATGAAAGTGTTCAATCCCCTTGATTAGGGTTGTTAGTTTTATTTCCAATATATAGTCAAGTACATGAGATTTGGTTAGCTACAAAATAGGGAAAGCATACCTAATTACAATGTGAACATACACACTAGAATATTTACTTAACTAAATAAGACTAAAACAAGATATACAATATATATGCTAATACTCTACAAGGGTTTTTTGGCCCGAGAACACTTGATGGGCACGAGTGTACGACTACCATAAATTCCGAAATCAGACGAGTTTCAACCCGAAAAGGGTCTCAAAACCGGGAGTAACTTGATGGTATGCTGGACATTCTAATTTCCCTTATAAACATAAAACGATGTATATGAATATATACCCACTCTGTATAATTATTACGGAGTACGTATTATCCCGTTTGACTTGACGCATTTTTAAGAGAACACTTTAGCGAATTTTTTGGTTAATGAGTGTTCATTAGCTAGATAATTAGGAAATTAGTGTTACTTTCAAATTATTTGGGTCCATAGTGTCCACGTCATCGTTTTTCATCTTTTTTTCAGTTTTTATACAAAACGCTAAGAAACTTAACGGCTTTACAAAATGTCATTGTCCAAATATTTTTATCGGTTTAATTTAAAAACAAAAAAAAAAAATTAAAAGTAAGGCCGTTGAGAACTTAGCGGCTTTCACAAATTTCCACCAACTTGCATGATTTACACTACAATATGACACTACTGATATGCATGGTAAGTCGCTAAGAAACCTAGCGGTTTTGCCTTTTATATACTATAAAAAAAAACTGATTGAAGCCGCTAAGTTTCTTAGCGGTTTCATATAAAAATTGGAAGAAAATAAAAAAGTGATGACGTCGACTCTATAGACCCAAATATTTTCAAATGAACGCCAATTACCAAAAATTTTGGCGAATTAACCAAAAAATTCCAATTTAGCCATATTTTCACGCCTTTAAATTGTGTTTTTGTCAAAAATTCTCTACATTTTTCCTGCGAAATTTCTTTTTAACAAAACTAAATATGTATCTTTGTAAAACATAAATTAATATATGATGAAATCCTACATATTTACGGTCAAAGTTCTCAAACTTTAACCTCAAAAAGTCAATGGGAAAGAACACGACATTACCGATGAAGAACACAAATACTACTAAACATTATACAACAATGCAAGCAGACGAAGTAGTCATACTTGTCCTTAGCCAAAGGATACGCATAACTGGCCGGGTGCCCGCCCGGTCTCAGTGAACTGAGAAAGGTAGAGTCGAAAAGCCTCAAAGAAGCCCGTTTGTCTCCCACACCCGACTTATTGCCTTGTCGAATTCCTGCCTCTCAACCTGGTACAATATTTTGTCCGATTCACTTAAGACTTATCCGATCACGCTTCTCGAAAACTGGCATTTTTCGATCACAACGTCCGCCCTCGTCCCATTTCCCAGAGTCAAAGTGACTCGGGGTGACCGTCCTACAAAACACGACCTGGGGTCTGTGACTGGATCCTGTAATGATCGAACTCAAAAGCCAGATTGAGTGCCTTGTGATACGCATAAGCGATCCCAAGCTCGGTCAAATTCTTCCCTAGCTGGAACGCGGTTTTTTTCATGGTTTATATTAGTCCTCGTAACTAATTTCATTTTCACAGGGTAGTCTTTTGTTCCTACAGCTTTCGCTTTACGCGTGGCTTCCAGAATAGAGCCTATCAGCCCCAAGCAATATCACGACTCTAACACCGACAGATCCTATCTCATCATCTTCGACTCCATTTCCCCTCTACCTAAAAGCCACTGTTCGTTACACAGAAATCCATTCCTTGTACTCCGTATAAGTTACCGCAACATTGTCGTGACACACATTACACAGGCTACTACCAGTACCTAGAGTCCTATACATCAGCACTCAGAAGTGACTTCCAACCCCAGTATATAGAGACCAACCACAGAATATTATCCCCTAACAGAAGATGCATCTGGTATACTCGTACCAGGGCAACTCGTATCATTATTATATCACCTCATAAATGGGCTGCCCATCCACAACCACCCAGGGAACATATTTTCTTGGATAAGTAGACAAGAGACTGAGGAAAATATCAATAGAGGACGAAACGCTATAACCGCGACAATTGTCATTGAGATACGGTAAAAGAGAAACAAAGGCTAACTAACAAAATGCCATCACACGGAAAGGTGGTTGGAATTTTGTGTTTCATTTTATTACATAATGACATCCATTTTGCTGTTAGAGCATACGAAATTTCTCATTTGCATCCATTGCAAGAACCACATGGCTACACAAGTTTCGGGACAACGACAACAAGAGGGGTACCGACAGATTATGTACAAGAATTTATTTATATCAGGAGAACAATGTAGTTTTTGCTGCCTTCTCGAATTTATTTGCATCGGGATCGTTCATCATTTGGAGCGCCTATGATCTCATGGATGGGCATTATTTTGGTCTTTTGTAGCGTAACAAGCAGGATAAACATTAGGCGCTTTGTCAGTCGTGGAAATGCTGGAAGACTTTTCATGGCAAGCACTCGGTGGAGTGCCCTTATAAGCTTTGCAGATGGAGGTTATTAAGTTTCCAATGTCCTGTCACGATAAACATTTGATGAGATACGGAGTACCATTCTTAATCCTTCCCGAATAAAAAAGAAATAAATAACATAGCAGACGGTATTCCGAACCTCTTTGAGGGGTTGTTCATTGACAACTACCCATGGTACAAACTCATGCTGAGGGTTCAGTTCTTCCGTCTCCTTGGCGTATTTTAGCTCAAGCTGCAACAACTCATTTGTCTCAAAATCAAACCACGAATACGCAAAAACACTTAACATTCAATATTTTCTGCTACTATGGGACTGTTTTTGAATGTGGACTAACCTGCTTGCCACGATCACTGGAGGAGCAATCCTTGACGGGTTTTGGATCCAAACCCAACATGGTAAAACAAGTCTCCCACTCAGTATGCTTTCCCTCGGATGCTAGATTCTCCACACACAGGATGAAAGGGAAGTACTCAAGCTACCAAAAATGAGATCAGTTATAAGCATCAGCTCTCTAAAATATGAGTGTACATTCGACAGTACAGCAGTACATACTGCACGAAAATGACTTACCGGAGTAGGCCAAGCATCAATAGCACAGGCTTCAACTGTATTCAAAAAGCACTCAGGCGGGCCATGCTGGAAAAAAAGAAGAAGAAAGAAATAGAGAGAAAGAGACTTGATTAAGAAGGGAGAAACCTCGGAAGCACTAAAGATGGAAACAAAAAAAAACGAGGGAACAATTAAGTTAATGACCTGGCAAACGAAAGACTGGTTAGAATTGACCCTGGCATTGCCCCAAGGAACAAGCCTGAGTTCAACTATGTCAATAAGCTCGTTTTTGAACAATGGGGTAAGACCATCAAGGATAAAGTCTTGACAACCGGGACATAAAGTCTCATAGTACAAATTCACTGGTACTTTTTGAGCAGAATTCAGCAGAATGTGATGGTGGTGGTGGTCATCGTCGTCAGTTAGAAACCTTGCTAAACAAACCTCAATGGCCATAAGGCATGAGAGCAGAAAAATGCAGCGCATGAGCGTAGAGGCCATGTTAGTAATGCAGGATGCTTAAGCTTGAGAAAATAAGTAGTAGCAAGCAGTGAATGTTCTCTTGCAATAAGACTTGTTTAAATAGAGGCAGTGAGGCATATATGACCGTAAATTAAGTGGCGCTGTAAATTCAAAGTGACAGATGACAAGGATACAGTCACTGATACATACATGATGATAAGGGCAGCCCATGAAAGCGATTGCTTACTATTGAGTGTGACTATGTGAAGTATGATTTATGAGTATGATGTGAAGCTCCACTAATTAAACTTTACGATATACTAAATATGTATTTTAGGTTCATATTAGGAGAGATTCTTCCTTGCAGCTCATTCACTTTCATCATTTTTAGACTGGCTGACACCACCACTATATCTACTGTTTCTCTCTTTACTCGCCATGAGCATCGTCTTTTGTAATATTAGTTAAACCCTTCACTTAAACCAAATGGTATACTGCCATTACTCATCAATTGCTAGTTTACCAGCTACATAAGAATATCTAACATGAACAGCATCAGGCATTATAAATGTGTTAAAGGTTGGGGTCCGACGAGATTATTAAAATGCTAATGTGCAGTAGTAGGAGTATTTAGTTCATGCCTCATGGGATCATCTCTTATTCTTTTGAAATGTTGAATTGCTACCAACCTATTAAACAGTTGAGGAAAAAAACTCACAGCAGTAATAGAAAAGCCCTCGAGAAACTGATTCAGAAATCAGAATATATAAATGAGCTAAATGAGTTTTAGAATATTCATGGCTAAACTGATTCAAAGAAGCCATGAAAGACGGAAAATATGGTCAGATGCTTGAAGATGATTCTTATAATCCTTTTATTGAATGATTCAGAGTTGAAAGACAAACAGTGAAACAAACTTGTTCAGATAACAGCAAGAGTACACATTAAACATGCGCTACAAGCCTACAAGTACAACAGCATATGAGGTACGTACTTCTACAGCATCATCTGTAAGGAGACGCCAAAATCCTGCCTCTTGTGCATCCTTCTTAAAGCTACTACACTTACTAGTGTTTAAATACGAGCATCAGTTTGAAGATAAAAATCCTTTGCTCTTCAAACTCTCCACGGATTCCTTGATTATTTGCTCCATTGATGTAAAACTTAGACCAAGATCCATCAACTTTTTGGACGCATCACTAGCCCTCAGCACACCTGGCTGCGTATCTTTTGGCAATCTGCAGAGATAGATTGGGAAGTAAGAGGTCAAAGTTACAGTTCCACAAAACGAACACGATAGCTATCATAATCTGATTAGCTCGGCATGCAAAAACAGATATCATTAGCAGAACAAGATTAACCCATAAGTAGACGCCTGTCCGCATGTTTGAAAAAGTCATAGAGTTAGTGTTAGCATTTTGGGTATATACCTTGGCACGTTATACTCTGGGAATAATTCAGCGACCTTGGCAGCAAAGTCGCCATAATGAGAGATGGCTTCTACACACAAGTGCCTTCCTGTGGCGGACTTGTTCTCATACACTATAATGTGTGCCATGGCTACATCCTTCACATGGACTGATCCAATAAAAAAGTCTTGATATGTTTCTGTAGAGCCTATTAATGTAAACACATCATCAGATTACAATATAAGCGTATAGATTAGGACAAAGCCTTCTCCTTTTCTTGACTACTTATTTGGCATTTGTTTAGCAGAAACACACAATCTTCACTGGACGAAAAAAGCGGCATTTATTCACTTATAATAGCAGCATCAATTTCAGGAGGAAAAATGCATTAGAATGCATGATGCCATACTCGAGACTAGTATCAGCTAAGGGTGTGTTTGGATTGGGGGATTTGGAGAGAAAAGAAAGGGAGGGAGAGTAGGGGATTTAAAATCCCTTGTTTGGATAGCAAGTGAGGTTGAAGGGAAATGGAGGGGGAGAGATTTGGAGGGATCCTTTTTCTCTCCTCCAAGGCAAACCAAAATCTCTCCACAAGAGGCAAGATTTGGAAAGAAATTGTATCCAAACACCCACATCCCATTTGCCCTCCCCTTCCCTTACCTCCCTTTCTCTTCTCTCCTTCCCCCTCCCCTCCCTTTCCCTCCATTTTTGCTATCCAAACACACCCTAAGAGACTCTAATGCAACTACAGCTTAATCGGGATAAGAGGGAAAAAAAATGAACAAAGGTGAACAAACACCTTGAAACACTCGCAGTTGTTAATTTCAGCTCGTTTCATTTTTGCTCAGCGCTATTTAGTTCAGTTCAATTGAGTTTCTTTCATTTTAATTCAACTTATCTCTTCACAAATTAACTCTTATTTAAGCTTTATTCAATTTAGCTCAGTTCCATTCAATTAAGTTCACTTCAGCTCAGGTCCAATAAGGCCCTCTTTTTTGGACAGAAACTGTTTAGAACTGAACTAAGAGTTAATTGTTGAGAAGAAGAGCTGAATTGAATAGAGCTGAGCTGAAATGAGCTGAAATTAAATCCAAAAGAACGGGGCATAAGTTCAATTCAGCTCCTTTCAGCCGAAAAGCGCAGGTAATTAACAACAAAAGAATGTACTTGAGGGAAATACATCATACCCTGAAGAAGGCGAAGAAGCATTAACATGCTGGCATTAAGGGAGGGAGGAAGAATAGGTCCCATAACAGTACCGGGATTGATGACAACTAAGTCGAGCCCATTCGATTTGGCAAACTCCCAAGCAGCTTTTTCAGCACAGGTCTTTGAAAGCGGATACCATAACCCATGGGCCCGACAGTAATCCGCATCAGCCCAACATTCCTCATCCTTAATCTTATGATGAGGCCATGTGGGGCTCGGATGTATAGCGGATACCGAGGACGTGAGCACAACCCGGTTCACTCCCGCCTGTTTGGCAGCTGTGAGTACATTGTGGGTCCCTTTTATAGCCGGATCCAACAATTGGGCCTGTGGGTCGTGAACTTGATCAACAATACAGGGGGATGCAAGGTGGAATACACCAACTGTGCCGGTTATCGCGGCGAGGATGGAGTCGTAGTCAAGGAGATCAATCTGGAACAGGCGGAGTCGAGTGTCGGCTCCTTGTAAGCTTTGTAGATGCTTGGTTTCTTTCTCATCACCTGAAAATACAGAGACAGATAAATATGATGGGGTTGGTTGGGTAATTAATTTTCCACGGTAAAAATGGATGAAAAGAGAAGAAAAGAAAACAGAACTGAGAGATTGGACGGTGGCATGAACGGTATATCCGCGATGGAGCAGAAGGGAGACGAGGGATGAGCCTATAAAACCGCTGCCTCCAGTCACACAAACTACCTCTGATACTACTTCCTCCATTCTCTCCTGATTCCTTTCTCTTTATCTTCACTGATTTTGTCACCTAATTTTATCACCTAACAGGTTCAAGGATCACACACTTGTCGGCAAGTTTGGGAGTTTTGGTACTGTATTTGGGATTAGGGACTTAGGACCCAAGTAGCACAGACACTCCTCCTAACTAGCCGTACTGTGTCCGACACTCGGACACCCGACACTCGGACACCCGACACTCATTGGACACACGCCTAAACATGTTATAGGTTAGACGGGGAATAAAATGTCAAAAGAGATCGATTAAAAGATCGTTTTGGTTGAGAAATAAGAATAATCATAGTCATATGCTCAAATTTAACCTTCATCTATCTAAATTTAATATCAAATATATTACAAAACTAAAATTATACATTATTTATAACCATAAAATATACTCACTCCTACCCATAACTAATGTCCCATTTGTCAATTTTGTTTACCCACACAAATGTCTCATTTGACATATTTATGACTCTTCTACCCTTTGCTCTTTTCATTATTAACAACCCAACCCACTCTTACCCATTACTTTTCATTATTTAACTCACCTTTTTCTTACCCTCAAACAATATTTTTCATTATTTAACTTTATTCCTTAATTCCTGTATCCCTACCCAAATGGAACATTAGTTATGGGTAGGAGGGAGTATATTTTATTAAATTCAAAAGGCGTGTCCCGTGTCTTAAATTTCATGGGATGCCGTATCATGTGTCCGTTTCGTGTCCGTGTCCGTTTTGGTGCTACCTAGCTTGGGACTTGGCTTCGGAGGAGACCTCACAAATGGGTCATTCGGATTGAGTTATATTTTGAGCAATTCGGGTTAATAACTTACTGGGTCGAGTCATTTTGGGTAAAGCCATTTCGGATTGGGTCATTTTGAGCCGGGTCAGTCTGGGTTGTTTAGGTCATGATGTTACCTAAATTTAGGGGGCAACCCTAAATTCACTGGAAAAACTTTTCGGGACACTGGATTGTTTGCCAACTCACTATGTTGAGCTTCAATTTCCACTACCAGTCCAAACGGTGTACTAGCATGATAGGGGTATTATAGTCTGACTGCAACAAATCCAGTGGCCCAGGCATATTTACCTGTGAATTTATGCGTGGCCTAAATTAAGTCATTTCGTGTCATTTTTTGGTCAATCGGGTCATTTTGGGTCACTTAAGTCGAGTAACTTTGGGTCAGGTCATTTTCGGTTGATACATATCAGTCATTTTCAAGTCTCGGGTCAGCCTTATCGAATCAGGTCATTCGAGTCGGGTCACTTTGCCAGGTTTAGTTGGGAGCCCGTCAACCAGGTAGTATCGAAACGGTTACACACAACAACTCGGATACGAAACGGTTGTGACAAAGCGCATCCGATGAAATATGGATTATGGATACGGATACACACAACAATCCGTGACCGTGAATTATAGGCCGTCAAAGTTATTTACTGGAAAAGAAGGGGTAAAAAAGAAAGAAGGGGTAAAAAAGAAAGAAGAGGGAGGGGGGCTATAAATAGATGGAGTAGGGTTTATTCATCCATTTTCGCAGCCGAATGAATTGTAGCAGCTCCAAACCCCGCCCTCCTCCACTCTGATCTTATTTCTCCTTTGATTCCAACTTCATCTTCAACCTCAACATCATGGTATGCTATTTCTCTTTTTTCATTATTTCCAGATCTCCCCCTTCCCCCTTTCCGTCTCCATTCAATTCTAGGGTTTCCATCCATTTCTACTTGTTCCTTGCTCTTATTTGCTGTTGCAATTATTTTCTATTCAACCTTTTGTTTCTATCTTCATGGGTTTTTATTTTCGTTAGGCGAGAGCTTTAATGGGTTCCTCTTGAATTTTCTCTAAGGTTAACAGTTATGTTTTGATTTAATAGAATTATTATTATTGGAAAATATGGATTTTCTGAAAAGAAATCACCTTTCTTCTAATTTCTGTGTATATCAAATATCATATCATTGTCAGGAAAACTTGATTTTAATTATGTACAGTGAGGATTCCCCGTTTGGGGGGCGAAATGGTAATGCCGTAAAGTAGACTTCGAAAAAAAATCAAAAATTTTAATCTAAGACATCCGAATTTTCCAATGTCCAGCGGGGGCGACTGCCCCTGGTAGCCCCCCTAAACCCGCCACTGATTGTGTACAATAAATAGTTGATGTATTTTGGGTATGAAGCTAAGATTTTTTTGGGTTGAGAACTAATTAAAGTAATGACGGTTGCGATTCGCTACTTGATCATGTTCAAAGATAATCAAGTGTCAAAACTTTGATGTGATTATTGTGATGTCTTGCATGTCGGCTTGACCAAACACATTGTCATTGTTATTTATGTACATGTGAATTGTGATGCTATATTTCAGCTGGATGTGATTTCATTCACATTATTAAGCAAGAAAAACGATACAAGTTTTGAACTTTGGAGGCAGTAACTGTAAATATTAGATGTCGGAGCTATAATTTCTAAGCATGTGATGCTTTCCTTACTTTTGATGGGTATTGCATTTGCAAAATACTGAGAATAATTAAAGACGAGCTTTCTTATCCGCTCACAGCGTTTATTGCCATTGTTTAACTGAACTCAACTTTTCTTGGACTATGGGAATTAGCAACTCTTTAGTTGGGGACATTGTTTATTCGGGTTATTCAACTTAATATTTTGTGTGTGCAGGCGAGAGGCTTGAAGAAGCATTTGAAGAGGCTCAATGCGCCCAAGCATTGGATGCTTGACAAACTTGGTGGTGCTTTTGTAAGTTGTATTTCCATTTCTATTTCTTACCATGATACCAATGCCAAATTTAGTCTTTTTTTTACTGAGCATACTGTTTCCCATCCTGTAGGCTCCCAAGCCATCATCCGGACCACACAAAGCCAGGGAGTGTTTGCCCCTTATCCTGATCTTGCGTAACAGGTTGAAGTATGCTCTTGTTTACCGTGAAGTCATTGCCATTCTCATGCAACGCCAAATCATGGTTGATGGAAAGGTCAGGACTGACAAGACTTACCCAGCTGGCTTCATGGGTATGCACTTCAGCATTTCAGCCATCTTTTTTTATCATTCTATTCTCCCTTTAGTCGACTTGAATGATTAATCGAACCTCCAAGGCTCCAATTCTTGTTTTCCATATTATTGATCTGTTCAACCTGAACACGTATAACAAGATGTTTCATCTCTTTTATAACAGATGTTATTTCCATTCCTAAAACAAACGAGAGCTTCCGCCTGCTGTATGATGTTAAGGGTCGCTTCAGACTTCACTCAATCAGAGACGATGAGGCTAAGGTTGGTCTTTGCTCTAACAGGTTCAATGTTTTAGTTTTTTACCAAATAATGCTTACACAAGTGTTTTTTCGGCTCTCAGTAAATCACTGCTTACAGGATTGTTTTTTTTTTTTTTTGCAGTTCAAGCTCTGCAAGGTCCGCAACGTGCAATTTGGCAACAAGGGTATCCCATACCTCAACACTTATGATGGAAGGACCATCCGCTACCCAGACCCCCTTATCAAGGCAAACGATACTATCAAGCTTGACCTTGAAGAGAACAAGATTGTCGAGTTTGTCAAGTTTGATGTAGGTAATGTGGTCATGGTAACTGGAGGTAGAAACAGAGGTCGTGTTGGAGTGATCAAGAACAGGGAGAAGCACAAGGGAAGCTTTGAGACAATCCACATTCAGGATTCCCAGGGTCACGAGTTTGCAACGCGTATGGGCAATGTGTTCATCATTGGTAAAGGTACAAAGCCATGGGTTTCTCTTCCCAAGGGTAAGGGTATTAAGCTGACCATCATCGAGGAAGCACGCAAAAGGCAGGCAGAGAAGTCAGCAGCTACTGCTTGATTAGTTCAGTTCCTATCATGTTATTTAGAAGTTTGGAAGCTCTTTTTCTTTCAATTAGTAATCGCAACAGAGACCCATGAAGAGTTTTATGGATTTTGGCTAGAACCTTGGAAGCTGTGTTTGTTTGAACTCTTTTGTTTTATGATGAAAACCGGTTTGAATACATGTATTCCTTTTAATTTGTTTTCGGAGCAGTAGTTGGTTATCAAGAGTTCCCTCACCTCCCGGTTCTCTAATGAACTTTTACAGTCGGTGGTGTAGAAAGGTAAGTATCGAGGTGTGTGGTTACTGGTTAGAGTATAAAATAAAGGCTTGAGTGGAGACGATTAATTGTGATGCCCAAAATGTGGACTGTCTGTCTTCCAGATGGGTGTGCAGTGAACAACAAAGATATCGCGAATGCCAGTGCACGTGGATGGGAAGCGTGTGCAGCATCAGACTGCAATACCTTGACCCCTGGTGGATCTTGTGGCAACTTGAGCTGGCCTGCAAATATATCATACGCATTGATTCATTGAATAGCTATTATCAGCAACAGAACCAATGCCCAGAGCGCCGTGATTATGATGGGTTAGGCTTGGTTACTGTTGATCCATCGATAGGTAGCTGTAGATTCATTGTGCAGCTTAGTACTTTTTATGAAGCATGCCTCCATGTACCTTCATTGATCCATTTTTTTTTCCGATTTACTGTGGCGGTAATTCAAATTCTTGTATGGCAAACCTAGTATGGAACTTAGATATGTTACCAATGCTATTGCCCTATTATGGTTTGTCAAAAATACATTTCTTTTGCAAAATTTCTTTTTAACAAATCTAAATATGTTTGTAACGACATACATCAATGTTTGATGATTTTCTACATATTTACGGTCAAAGTTCTCAAACGTTGACCTCCAAGCCAACGGGGGTCGGGGGAGAACACGACATTATAGATGAAGTATACAAAAAGAATGGTTGTCGAGAGATTTCCCATCACAATGATATAAATATCGACATGAATTATTCTAGTGATAGTTGGCCTTTCAAATGTTGGTTAACATTTTCAACAAAATTTCATTCCATGTGTCTATAGGGCCAGGCAAACACCAATGCAAGCAGTCATACTTGTCCTTAGCCAAAGGATACGCGTAATTGGCCGGGTGGCCGTCCGGTCTCAGTGAACTCAGAAAGGTAGAGTCGAAAAGCCTCAACGAAACCCTTTTATCCGTCTGCCCTACTCGACGTATTGCCTTATCGAATTCCTGCCTTTCAACCTTGTATAATATTTTGTCCGATTCACTTAGACTTATCTGATCACGCTTCTCGAAAACTGGCACTTTTCGATCACAACGTCCGCCCTCGTCCCATTTCCCAGACTCAAAGTGACTCGGAGTGACCGTCCTAAAAAAAACGGCCTGGGGTTTGTGACTCGATCCTGTAATGAACTCGAAAGCCAAATTGAGCGCCTTATGATACGCATAAGCGAGCCCAAGTTCGGTCAAATTCTTCCCGGCCGGGCAGTTATTGCATCCTACAACTCGGTTTTTTTCGTGGTATATATTAGTCCTCGTAAACCACGGGCCGCTTCCAATCATGACGTAGTCGAAGTCCCTGTATTTTGTTGTCCATGTGTTTTCTAGCTTGTCTAGATGGAGCTTGACATCGGTTTTTGCGACACCGTTGCTGTCGTCGTTGATTTCGGCTTTTATGAGGTAGGGAGTCCAGAAGCCTTGGAGGGTGAAATTGTATGACGGAAAAAACCATTTACTTGCCTTTTTGTTCTCGTCTTCGGAGATTAAGGTAGCCTCTTCCACCTGTTGAATTAGGTAGCTAGATAAGAACCCGATATTTTATGATGAGAACATACGACACGTATTTTAACGGTGGATAATTCTCATGGTATCTCCAGGTTTGCAATTCTCTCCCAAATGACTCTATTTTTCCCAAGAAAACTTTGTGAGGGTATAAATCTATTAGTCACGAGATTTAGAGAGCCGCGATATTTTTGTTTTACATTATATATCTCGAAAAGACAGTCATTTGAAAATAAAAAATCATTTTATGAATAATTAGGTGACGAAAGTTATATTTAGTCAAACTTCATGGCCTTAACTCTTAACTCCAATCTAAGATATCAGAGAAGCGTGTTTTAAAAGAGATC
>JAGPOY010003490.1:0-13106 GCA_018983105.1 Silene uniflora | reverse complement strand
ATTTAATGTTATGATCAAAATAAAATGAGAAAGATAAAGCAAATAATAAATATTAAAGGACCCTTGGGCCGTGAGTTAGGCCTTATGGCCGAGTATTTTTAGTAGCAAGTCGGGATTAATAGTTGTGAGACGGGAATTAATAATAACTCAACTATTTTCCTAATTAAATAAGGTAATATTTTTAGTATAAATAGCTTAGGAACTCAAACCCTATTCTCTTTACACACATTAAAATCTGAACTTGAACAAATAGAAGGAAGAATTAAGATCTGGGGAAGAGCAAGTAAAGAATTAAGGAGCAATAATCGATAAAGGTAAATCGTCTTGCTAATTTAATCGTTCGTTATTGTATACATTAGGACCATATGATTAGAGTAGCTTTGACCGCCGTAGGACCACCAGGATGGTCGTGATTTCAACATTAGCCTGACCTAAGACCGCCGTGGTGACCGCCTGACTCATACCTGACCGTCGACGACCAGGGATGGGTGGTTTGACTGGGGTTTTGTAGGGTGGCTCGCGATTTTGATTGGGAATCGAGTGCGGGTTATGCTCGTTGGATGGTGGCTGTTCTGACCTGGGTCATGGATGGGAGGTTCACGGGAGTCTGGTCGGTCATGTTGGCAGTGTTGGGCTGGTAAAGGTGGCGGGTTGGTGGCGACACTGGTGGTTGTGCGTGAAAACAGGGGAAAACAGGGAATTGAGTTGAGACCGTCTTAAGACGAACACCGTGCTCGCGTTGTGGACTTACTATGGGAAAAGGGGCCACCTTTGGGACCGTCGTGTGACAGTGGAGTCAATGATGGTGGTCATAGGTGGTGGGGTTGACCGTGGTGGCTATGGTAGCTAGTTTAAGACGGGGTGGCAGAAGGTTGTCTTATGTCTGTTAGTTGTTAATCTACAACCTGGGTTCGGGCAAGGGTGTTTGGCTCGACTAGTGGGCTCGACCAGGACCTGTTGGGTGAGACTGGTGGTTCACCGTGGCAGGGGGGTGTCAGCCACGGTGGTTCAGGGGTGTGGGGCTGCTCTGGTTTGTCGTGGGCACGGGTTGAAAATGGGTTGTTCGGGGATTGTTAAGACGGGATTTAATGTAAATATCGTAATGTTATAATTTAATGAATCGTAAAGTTTAAATAAAATATATATAATTAATAAATGAATTTGTAATTGTTTTAGGTGACGGTTTTGAAGTGGAATATTTCTGAGCTGCGTAATTGGGTTTATTGCTGTGAAGGTAGGTTAATCCTACTCAGCTTGACGTGCTTTGCTTTTATCGTAATGTGTGTGAATTTACCATTGCATTAATTATTTAGACTGTGTAAAGTTGTATTCTATACTGTGATTGGGAGATGCAGGTGAATCTGATTATGAGAGTTCGGGTGGTAATAAATACTTTATGGGAGTTTGGGTTTGCAGGCGATTTTGGGAGTTCGGGTTTGTAATTAATTTTGGGAGTTCGGGAATGAAATTGATTTTGGGAGTTCGGGAATGAAATTGATTTTGGGAGTTCGGGATTGCAGATGATTATGGGAGCTCGGGCTATGTTTGTTTCAGATGGTTGATTTATATAATTATTGTTATTGATTAGCCTACTCAGCTCATGCTGACCGTGTATTCGTTAAACACCTATGATGAACCATTATTGGGGAGCAGAGTAATTTTTCAGGTACTTGAGACAGTTTAGCTGGGAGCTTGGGATGCGTGAGATTGGACCATGGCTTAGGCGTCTAGCTGACTTGCTTTAGTTATCAGTTTATTTTATGAGACTTTATTTTATTTCCGCTGCGAGTTTATAACTCAGTTTTAATAAGTTGGTTTGGACATGTAATAAAACCGTTATTCAGTTTATATTTATTTAAAGTACTTTGGATTATTCTGTTTTGTATCATTTCCCTCGGGTGACCGAGATGGTAACAGTCTCTTTTATTTGAGAATGCCTAGTTCAGGCTCTTGAATAAATGGGGGTGTTACATTATAGCTTAATTTACATTAGTTTGTTTACATTTCCTTTTAGCATTTATAATAGAATTTCTATTTCAAGTTAAATTTCTAATTACATTCAAGTTATTTCCATTACATTGTTCTACATTTCTATTTCCATGCATTCAAGGTAATTTCATTTCTATTTCCATTATGTTATTTATTTCATTAGTTTACATTTCTTTACATTTCATCATGTTAGAGTAGTTTCTTTTGTCTAGGACTAAAGGAAGTCATGCATAAATTGTTCTTGTAATCGTTGAAATAGGATAAATTAATACCGATAAATTGTTTCTATCACATGCTCGTTTTGCTTTGATTAATCGTTGTTTAACGTACACAAACAATTGATTAAGTGGGTTAATTCGTTCTATAAGTCGAGAGGCACGGAACTTGAGTTAGACTTTGCATGTGTTAGTAGAATGACCTAGTATTCGAGAGCCTCTAGGACCCATTCTATGGTTGATGCTAATATCAAGATGCTAATGTTGTAAGACGGGTATCTTTAAGCCTAAACATTTATCCCTTTTATCAATTCTTATTTTAACTTGAGCATTTACATAATTTGCATGTGTGACCCGACTTCCCTAGACATCTTCTTTTATTATTGTTTTCATTTTATTTGCATAACCAATCAACCCAACCAATCGTTAAACCGGCCTAGATAAAATTCACACCATAACAACTATTTAATAAAACACCGAGCTCTCTGTGGATTCGACCCCTACATACTACATTAATTTGTTGTACCGTTAGGGTGTTTTTGCATAGGTGTGCGATAGCCTATCAAATTTTGGCGCCGTTGCCGGGGAGCACGGTTTTGTTTGCTATTAGTTGTTGAATTTTATCTTGTTTTCTTTTGTCTCGAGGAACACTTGTTCCTTGAGATTTTCTCACGGTTTTCTTGTAGTTTTAGTGCCTTTTTCAGGTGATGAAACTATCTCAATGGGATCCTCATATCCATCAGATGGCCGTATTTCCTTTCCTTCAAGAACAAAACCAACCTTTTCATGACTATTTGTCTCGATTTGACGAATATGTCAATTATATTGCTTCTCTTGGATTTATTTATCATGAATTTGAATTGGTTCAGGTTGTAATTGAAGGAATGAATGCCGAGTCTCGTGATTTGACTCTCTACGTGAGTAATGGGAATTTTTACCGCATGCGTATTAGGGAGCTTTGGAGCTTTCTAAGGTCCATGGCCGACCAATGTCGGGAGGTAGCCCGCCAACAAACTTTGTCGCCGGGTTTTGAAGAAGAAATGTCTCCACTTTTGGCTCTAGTCCAACAAATGGGTCAACGATTGGATGCAAAAGATGAGCATTTTACCAATTCTTGTGCTCGTCTCCAACAAATGCTCGACCAATTGGAGGAAGAAAGTAAGCAATTGACAAATACTTTTTCTCCTCCGCCCTCCCAATGTGAGTCTTTTCCTCCTAATGACCCCGAATTATTAGATGAGGATGACGATGGTCCGAATTTTGTTATTGAAAATCACCCCATTGTTGTCCCAATCGACCCTATCGTAGAGGAGGTAAAAGCCATGCTTGACTTGAGTGATATTGAGCCCAATTATAGTGAAGAGGATGAGGTTATTCCCGAGACTCTAGAAGCCGTTGAGACACCATTCATGTTAGATATAGTTGACCCTTTCGTGGTTGACGAAGGACTTAGTGATGAACACGTAAATGTTAAGTGGGATGAACCCCCAATTTTTGATAAGTCCTACCACCTAGAGTTTTCGTACCCCCAATTTGAGACCGTTTATGATGATAATTTGTGGACTAACGATCTATTTCATGGTCTTAAGGGTGATGCTCCATCTCTTGCTGATGAGTAGAGTGATACGGTGGTTCTATACGAAATCTCTAATGAGCAATTTGATAAGATTTATCCTTCCTTGCCTTTGCTCTTTCAAGCTCTGATCTTATCAATTGCTTATATATTCTTGTGTATTGTTCATGCGCAGGAATATGATAAACTTCTAAGGGCGTTGACATGTTTTTTAGAAGGCGGAAGGATGCTCATTTGGAAAATAGTTTTATTTATGTTTGTAAGACAATTTTCAGTTTTTAGACAATTTCAATTTTAGTTTGGTTTTGATATAATAGTTAGCAATAAGACATCTAGCTTGCTTTAGTATTGTAGTAGCTTGTCTTTTGCAGGTACTTTGGTACATGAATTGGACTACCCCGTTTTCAAGCTAGCTTGGGGGAGGCTTCTACACTTTAGTATGCTATCTTTCCTTCCTTTATTTTCGCAAGTGTCTTCCCATCTCCCCTTGTTGGTTTTTGTTTGTCCATCTTTGTGTCACACATTGAGGACATTGTGTGTTCTAGCTTGGGGGAGGGATTTAGTGTGTCTAGTGTAGATTTAGTGAGAATTTTTGAGAAATTTGTGTTGGTTTTTCCCCTATTTCTTTGCTTGTCCTACTTATGCCCTCTTGTTTGTTCCATGTATAGCTTGATAGCTTTTGATTCGTTATTTTTGACGGGATTTAGCATGTATGGGGATGTCTTGACATAGTAGGTGGAAGATGGAAATTGAACCAACTAGGCTTGATCTTGACTTTTGGCAAGCCACAAAAGATAAGGTAGAGCCTCCTTAAGACCGATGCATCCATATCCTGTCTCTCTTAGGTGAGTGGTAGGTCTCCTTATGGTGTGTGTTACATCAAAACGCACAAGTATGGTCTTCTTTTCATCTCTTTTAAGCATTATTTTCATTGTATGCTATGCATTTAAAAGCCAAATTCACTTTGATAAATTTGCCCATTTTCTAGCCCCCTTCACATGATTTAATCCTAACTACATTATAATATGCCTACCTTTGTCAAGCTAGTAGCTACATTTTGGTGTTGGGAAGCTCAAAATTGGGATGGTTTTAAAGATAATGTCATTGTGAATTGGTGGATTGCTATTTTCTGGAATTATTATGAAAGGAAAAAAAAAAGAGCAAAGAAGAAAAATGAAAAAAAGTGAAGAAAAGAAAAAATGTCGGAAAAATGATAACCATGAAAAAAAGTGAGCTTGCTTGAATTAAAGAAAGAAAGAAGAGGTAAAGTTAAGAATTTCTCATATGATTATTTCTAAGTTTTGGAGAAATTTCTTATGGTTCGCAATGCATAGAAGTTTCTCTTCTAGCTAATTGGGTATTCGGGTTGAAATAAGCTTTCTTGATGGTTTTGTTGCTAGCTTGACATTAGCCCTACAAATCCATAATCATTTGTCCCCCTTATTACCCATGTCACAAAAAAGCCTTATTCTAACCTTTGGCTTCATTATTTGCTTGCATTTGATTGTCTGGCTTATGATTTGATTGATTACCATATTAGATTGCGGGCACACTCTCATGAGTCGAGGATAGATGAGTGATTATTCACAAAAATGTCCTTTTACATATAAATGAGTTATGAGTGAACCGTAAGAGTTCGAAAGTCAAAAGATCATGCAAAAGGCGAAAAGTTCCTTTGAACTTATCCATGCTACACCGCCATGTAAATTTCATCCACGTTGTTGCTATTCCTTATGCCCATGTTGTTTCGGGATTTGAATCATTTGGTTTTTAGCTATTTGGGATTTTTGCAATTGATGGGATAAATTTCTTGCTTGAGGACAAGCAAGGCTTAGCTTGGGGAGTTTGATAAGTGCCTAATTTATATATTTTAACCCCTTAATTTAGCTCTACTTTTCATGTCATTTGGCACTTATCATAGTGTTTTTGTGTTAATATTATTATTCTAGTTTCATTTGCTTTTTGTAGGAATTTGAGCTTTTAGGAGTAATGCGTATATTTTATATAGACTTTTCAGTCAATTTTGGCACGCATTTCTATGCATTTTAGGTGACTTTACGTCACTTTATACCCCGAATATGCTACTTTGTGTTTTCTATGCTATTTTGCAGGAATATGTTGGAAAGTAGCGGAAACCGACCCAAAACTGTCCCAAGTATGCATTTTAGGAGATGGACGAAGACGGAACGGAAACTCATGCCTAGGGGAGCGTAAAAAGCTAAACCAAGAGCCATATGCTATCGATCATGAAGCTGGACCAAGGAAAGAGGTCGATCGAGTCCCTGCTGTACTCGATCGAGATGTATGGAAGAGTAGAAAGCCTCGATCGAGCTGTCATGTGCTCGATCGAGAGAAACCAAGGATTAGAAGCCTCGATCGAGCTGTCCTGTGCTCGATCGAGAGGAACCAATGACAAGAAGACCTTGATCGAAGAGGAGCTATGCTCGATCGAGGGATGGCCAAGGAAGAAGTTCTCGATCGAGAAGATCAAGACCTCGGTCGAGAAGATTGCTGAATAAAGTTCCTCGATCGAATGGATTAAGTGCTCGATCGAGCAGAAATCACTGACGGGCTTCCTAGTCCGTGAGTAATTAGGTTTAGGAAACTCTTATTTTGTTATAAATAAGGCATTGTACGCCATTAGGAAAACAACTCATAATTATCTCTTAATCACTCTCTTAATCAGAAACTTTTCTTTAGTTCTACTGTTAATTACTTTCGGGTTTTGCAATTTACGAGGACGTGTTCTTTACGCCGGACTCGCTACGATTGTAATTCCTGTTCTCTTTAATCTTAATCTTTCAATTATTAGTACTTTTAATCTCTTATCCCTTGCTTAATTTCTGCCCTAATTCTTTTATGCTAGTTAATTTCGTTATTATTATGTCGTTCATAGGTTATTCAATTGTTTTTGTTATTAGCATAATTAAAAGCATGAGTAGCTAAACCCCATAATATGTTAGGGTAAGGGAAGCCGTGATAGATGCATGATAGGATTAATATGCTAGGGTAGTTTCGAGATAAGAATTGTGCTAAGCAATATAATTGTAGTTTGGTTGATTGAGTGCACGCAAGAGACCATTCATTTAGTTTACCCCGACCTAGATCGAAAGATTGGAAGGGAAGGCTTGGTTAGTTACAAATGGGAATTCCTATAGAGCAAAAGTCAGTAGGATACCTTAGGGCGATTTGAGACCGAAAAGGTAAAATCGTAGGTTTGAGACCGAAAGGGTATGACCTTGCTCTTCTTATCAGTAAATTGACCGACCTGATTAATCCAGTAGTGTAGCTGTCACGATGGACCGAAATCCTGGCAAATTCCCCCTCTATCTGATTCACATATCGTATTTTTTGCCTTATTTCTCTTGCCTTATTTCTCTTTCCTTTTTACTCGTAGTTTAGAAATCAAAATCAAACCCCCCATTTGTGACCTAGACAGATTTTATTTCAGATACTCCCTCCTATTCACTGTTTTCTTCCCTATTTCCTAAAACGGATTATTCAGGTTTTCTTCCCCTTTCTTAATTTGGAAAAACTTTTCTTCTTATTTTATTCATATCTCTCTCCTATTACCAAACCCCACTCAACTCTACTACTCTTATTTTATTCATTTCTCTCTCATATCACAAACTCCACTCAACTCTTTTACTCTTATTTTATTACTCTCCAAGGCCCACAACACACAATATATTCATTGTTTAATAACCTCCTTAATTCTTGTGCCCAAACAAAAGGGGAAGAATACCCCGAATAGGAGGGAGTAATAGTTACTTCCCTGTGGAGATCGACCCTACTTCCACTGACTGCATAGTTAGTTGCCCTAGGACTTATTTTTGGTGTATACGACACGCATCAAATTTTGGCGCCGTTGCCGGGGAGGCAATTTTATTATTTGTTTTATTTTTTCTGTCTTATCTTAAGCAATTTCTGATTCCTTAAGACCGTTCTTACATTTTCCTCTTAGTTGTGTATGCGCAGGTCTTTAAGGGTCGAATTAGTGGAAGCTGATCCGGAGCCTGAAAGAGCCTTCTTACGCAGAAAGAGGGAATTAGAAAGGATTCGTCGGGAGGAAACCTTGAGTACTTCTGACACTGTGTTTGACGGTCCTGTTTTCGAGAATTTATTTGTTGAGACCATATTACAAGTAAAGATGCCGAATATTGCTAGCCATTCGGAGCCTACTGCCGCATCCATTCCTAAAGGTTTCCAGCTTGCTACGGATGAAGCTGGAAATACATATGATATTCTATCATCTTACATTAACTTGGTCGAAAGAAATCAGTATCGTGGGGTGCCGGGTGAAGATCCGAGGAAGCATATGGAGATTTTTGCTTACTATTGCTCATCTATCCCCGCTTCGAAGGGGGTGACTCCGGACAAGATTAAGGAGGTGTTTTTTCCTTTCACGCTTGCTGATAGCGCGAGAGAGTGGTTGACGGATCTTGATAGAGAGGCAGCCGGTATTACTGACTGGACTTCGCTTGCTCTCGCGTTTTACAAGAAGTATTTTCCGCCACAAAGGACCAACGTCTTGAGAGCTCAAATCACGAACTTCAAGCAAACTTCTACCGAAAACAGTGAGGTTGGTTCCTCATCATGGGTTTCAGCCATGGTTTTTGTGCAACCAGTTTTACAATGCGTTGTACGATGACCATCGGGCTATTTTAGATGCTGCTGCAAACGGTCGATTTCAGCAAGAGATATATGACGATAAGGGCTGGAAATTGATCGAGGAAATGGCCAATCATTGCGCCGAGTATGGTAACCCAAGGAGCGGTACGCGGACGGTTGCTAATGTTAGTTCGGATGGCATTGATGCGAAATTTGACAAGCTTAATGCTCGATTTGACCAATGGGAAAGAAATAACGCCGGTAATCAACAAACGGTTCATTTGTTGCAAAATGAGGAGTTGGTTACTTGTGAGAGATGTGGAGAGCCGGGACACTCGGCAGTTGACTGTTTTGCTGAAAGAGAGCAAGTGTGCTCTTTTCAACAATATCGGCAAGGAGGAGGGTACTATAATCAGAATAATGTCCATCCCAATTTGAGATGGTCTAGCCAAAATGTGTTGAATCCGTGTCCGCCTCATCAACAAGCATATGTTCCACCGCATAACCCAGGCTTTCAAAAGCCTCCTTCTTTCCCCACGCCAAATCAAGCTAGTTCCTCTTCGGGAGGAATTTCTGAAATGGGGGAGCTAAAGTCGTTGATTTAATCATTGGCGGTCCAAATGCAAAAGTCGGACCAAGCCAATAACGCGACAATAAAGTTATTGGAGTCGCAAATTGCTCAACTTGCGGGTAATCAATCGACTAGGCAACCCGGTCATTTGCCATCTCAACCGGAGAACAGGAAAGAGACGCTGAATATGATTACTTTGAGAAGCGGTCTCACTTATGACGCTCCAAAAGCTGCTGATAATGAAGTTTCTGGCACGAATTCCAAGGTGCCTAATGCTGTCAGTGATATTTCACTCGATCGAGGGGGCTATTTTGCTCGATCGAGTGAATCTGAAGAAAACTTGATCGATCGAGGCGTTACTGGTCCTCGATCGAGTGATGATATTATTGAGGTTGCTCGATCGAGCATCAATTCTGGAGAAAGCTTTCGATCGAGCACTGTTGTTGCTCGATCGAATAATACTAAAGACGAAAGCTCTCGATCGAGCAATTATGTTACTCGATCGACCACTGATGAAGCTGTGATACCTCGAACGAAGGGTTTAAGCAAGCGTATGATCAATAACGCTATTATTCGGGAAGGTCGGAAGGGAGCACCTGAGGAATACGCTCCATTTCCGGGTCGGTTGATACGGGCCAGGGCTGAGAAAGAGTTCGTGCGGTTTGCATATATTATGCGCGATCTAAAGGTGAATGTCCCATTTGCGGAGCTGCTATTAAAGGTACCTTCTTACTTAAAGTTTATGCGAGAAATATTATTGCGTAAGAGGTCGGTAGATGCCGTAGAGACTATTGCTTTGACGGAGGAGTGTTCCGCATTCCTCCAAAATAAGAGCCCACCTAAATTAGCTGACCCAGGAAGCTTTAAGATCCCTTGTCGTATAGGAACCCACACCATTGATAATGCTTTGTGTGACCTAGGGGCCAGTGTTAGTGTTTTACCCCTATCATTGGCTAAGAGGTTAGGTTTTACTAGGTTCCAGTGTACCAACATGACAGTCCAGATGGCTGATCGGACCTTATCTCGACCACTAGGAGTCTTAGAGGACATCCCTGTTCAGTTAGGGAAGTTCTTTATTCCCGTCGATTTTGTTGTGTTGGACATACCCGAAGACTCACACACTTCCATTATTTTGGGAAGGCCGTTTTTGCATACTGCGCAGGCGGTTATAGATGTCGGGTTATGGACACTGACTTTTCATATAGGTGGGGAGGACCTAGTTTTTGCTCAGTCTGCGACCTATAAGGGTCCTATGCTTGTTTTACCCTGTCATGCTTTGCCGTTAGTGGATGTTGAGCCTGAGTCATACATGCATGATATATCTGCTGCTCCTATTGTCGATATTGAGTTAACGCCGCGTTTACATGATTTATCTATTGCTACACTTACACCTCCGCCCCGACTCGGGAGCGAAATGGAGGAACATTCTTCTGTCATTTATTCTGCAGGTCCTGGATGGGGTGCGTTAGCACTTAAACCTGGTGAACCATGCTTGAAAGACTTTGCCAAGACGGTGAATGCAGGAAGTGAAGTGGTGCGTGAAAGCTCGAAGGACTACAAGTTGGAGCGCAACATTAATGATGGCACAATGAAGTGGATAAAAAAGTCGGAAATTACCGCTACTGAGAGTATTTCCGCAAGCCAGAGGCCACAATGTGGCCTAATGGATTTATTTGGACAGTAAGCCGGGTTTGCAACCCCGTGCAATTTGTAATAGACTATTTTTATTTTGCTTTTAGACTATTTTTATTGCGTTTTATTTCATTATAGACAATTAGAATAGAGACAATTAGCGTAGAAAAATATTTTTGACTATGGACAATTTTGTGGGATTTTTGGGATATTTTTCATGTTGGTTTTGCAGGTAGAGGATCACGTACTCAAAAGATCAATATTTCAAAGTGCGTGCATTAAGGAAAAGGGCTCGATCGAGTAATTTATTACTCGATCGAGAGGAATACTGGTCGATCGAGGTGGTCAAGTCCTCGATCGAGAGGAAGGGAGAGCAAAAGTCGAAGTTTGCTCGATCGAGGAAACCAACATTGGTCGATCGAGGAAGTTTGCAAGATAAAACGCTCGATCGAGGAGGCTGTTTGCTCGATCGAGAACGTTTGCGAGTATATAAAGGGAGTTCTTCGATCCTCTTTCTTATTTTTACTCGATCCCATTTCCTCGTGTTCTTCATTTTCTAAACCCTAATCTCCCTTTAATCCTTTCTTTTACCAATCTTTTGCCCAAATTAATTCTACAATTTAATTACCCAAGTGTTTATTATCTCAATTTAATCAAAAGCCCTTTCATTTTCGTGCTTTTACTCGCCTGATTTGGTCTTTGTCGAAATTTCTGGGTTTTAATTCGATTTATTCGAATTCGTTGATTAGCATTTGATTGATTGTATCTATTGTGGGTAATCTACAACAAGTAAGTTCCCTATGCTTTTATTTGATTCCTTTTAACCCCCATTCCTTTTTGTATGATGAACTTAGGGTTAGAAACCATGGAGGATTTTTGAGCTTAATTAGGTCGTCTTTTTGATTCCTGCTTGTTGTTAATGTAGACATGGATGCTCCGTCTACTGATATTAAGGCCACGAAGGCCAGTGTTGAGGCCGTTGTTGTTGAGGCCACGACTGAGCAGGCCGTGAGCCCTGCTTTGCCTACTTCTGAGACGGCTACTGTTGCTACCGTCCATGTGTTGCCACCTGTTGTTGAGGCCAGGATTGAGAAGGCCGTGGTAACTGTTCCCTTAGCCACTGTTGTGGTGGAGGCTGCCTCACTGCCTACTACCTCTGAGGCCGTATCCAGGGCCAACCTGCAGCCTGATCAGGCTGTTTCTGAGGCTGTATCCGAGCCTCCTGCTACCCCTATTAGTACTACTGCTGTTATTTCTTCTTCTATTTCTATGCAGAGTACGAGGACGGAGGCTAAGCCATGTATTGTTGCAGTGGGTCTAGCACCAAAGAGGCCCATCCAGCGAGGAGCCAGTGCTGCTGCCTCACTGGAGCCTTTGGCCCAGCTTAGAGAGGTACACTTTGTCTCGCCCTCTCACCGTACTCGGTTAGAGCATTTGTTAAACTCTCACATGATTTCTCGTCGCTTTGTTTCCAGTCCCGACTTAGAGACTTTAGGCATTTTTGACGATGTTTGTGCCTTACTTAACGGGACCGGGATGTCGGGATTAATTACTATGACGGGGTTTACATATCGCGTTCCCACTCTTGAGTTTTTTAGCTCCTACGATTTTGATTCCGATATGTATTTGGGTGACCCTTCTAGTACTTGTATTACCTTCCGACTCTTTAATGAGTCGCATGGTTAGACTTTGGCCAAGCTAGGGACGGTTTTGGGCGTGGTTAGTGACGGACCTAGGACACCTCTTAGGCCGTTAGTTAGACCTATGTGGGCTGCCCTTTCACATACACCTTTCGCTCAGCGTAAGGTGGCCCACGTACATTTGCCTGCCCCCCGTTTCTTTTTGCGACTTCTTGGTGAGTCTGTGTTTGCTCGACCTGAACCAAACAACGTGACCAACAATGAGCTATCTATTCTCGCAGGGTACTTAAACATTGATTATGGTACCCCGTTTGCTCTTAACATTGCCTATCTGATAGCAAAGCATTGGAACGATATTGGTTCCAAGGTCACAGGAGATGTGGTTGGTGGCGGTCTAGTTAGTAAGATCGCCAGCCACCTTTACCCCGACTTCCCTAGACACCATAAGCCTTATGACACTGACGCTGCGATTAGCATTAAGACCATGGTTGGCTTTACTTGGCTTATGGGTTCTGACAGTCGGACATGGAAGATTTGTGGACAGCCTTCCGTAGTTTTGCCATGTTCGAATCTACCTCGTCTTTTGACCCTACCTTCTGTCGTGGGGCCGAAACCCCCTCCACCTATTTTCCACCTTCCCATGACACCTATTCCTTCCCCTTCTACCAAAAAGAGGAAGAGGACTTCCCCGTAGATGTAACACCTCCATTTATTTAGGAGCCTTTAGCAAGACATTCCCAAATAAATAGGACTGTTACCATCTCGGTTTCCCGAGGTAGTGAATAACAAAAGTAAACAAACCAAAGTACTTTATTAAAATCATTATAATTAACGTCAAATTACAACCTTACAAATTACATCTCGCAGCGGAATTA
>JAGPOY010003489.1:5330-18436 GCA_018983105.1 Silene uniflora | reverse complement strand
AAGCGTAAGAAGACGTAGGCTTTTAACGGTCTAAAGGAAAGGGTTTGGAAGAAATTGAAGGGGTGGAACTTGGAAGGAGCGATTGTTATCCTATGCGGGTAGAGAAGTCCTCATAAAGGCGGTAGCCAAGGCGATTCCTATCTATCTTATGGGTATTTTCAAAATTCCGAATTCTCTTCTTTCAGATCTTGATGGGGCTATGTCACGGTTATGGTGGGGTCATAAGGATGATCGAAAACATATTTATTGGGTGGCCTGGAGGAAATTGTGTAAAGCGAAACGGGAAGGAGGATTGGGTTTTCGTCATTTAGAAGCTTTTAATTTAGCTATGTTAGCTAAACAAATATGGAGGCTTATGATTTGTCCCTCGTCTCTTGTTGCGCGCTTGATGAAGGCTCGTTATTTTCCTTCCTCTAACCCGCTGGATTCTAGCTTGGGGCATCACCCGTCTATGTATGGAGGAGTTTGATGGAGGCTAAATGGGTGTTAAAAGATGGGTGTCGATGGATTGTTGGAGATGGCCAGAAAATTAATTTCTGGAATGATAGATGGACGAGTATGGGTCCATCTTTTAGGATTTGGTCACCTCGGGGTGTGGAGGTGGATTCAAAGGTGGCTGAATGGTTGAATGAAGATAGGTGGGATGAGGCTAAGTTACGGTTGCATCTTGTTGAAGAGGAAGATAATGCAGTGCTCAAAATTCCGATTAGCATTGAACGTGAGGAGGATATTTTGAGTTGGGGTCATGCTCGTGATGGTGTTTATTCGGTTAAAACTGCATATCATTTTATTCGCTGGTCTTTGTCGCAGGAGGAAGCGTCGAGCAGTGAGGGTCGTGGTCATCCTTTATGGAAATTGATATGGGGTTTGGTGGTGCCTCCAAAGGTTCGATCTTTTCTTTGGCGTATGTGTAATGGAGCATTGCCTAGCGGTGTTAATTTACAGCGTCGAGTTAATGATATTGAACCGACTTGTTGCCGTTGTGGAGTCGCAATAGAGAATGATTGTCATGCTCTGTTTTATTGTCCTTTTGTTAGGAGGATTTGGGATGTAGCGGGTATTGATATGGAGGAATGGGATCGAATAAATGACACTCGGGAATGGTTGCTCGGGTTATGTTCGATATTTGGGAAAGTGGAACTGGGTAGGATTGTCATGCTGGCTTGGTCAATTTGGAATGATAGAAATGCTATTTTTCATGGCGGTGAACCAATGGAAGCGAAATGGCTTGTGGAGCGTTCGGATAGGCTTTTTGTGCTTCATGGAGAGTTGGCAGATGGTATTGGGATGGCACAAGGAGGGGTGCACTCTGAAAATCCGAGTAGGTGGTCTGCTCCGGTTTTGGGTAGATGGAAAGTGAACGGAGACGGGGCTGTTTTGGCTTCGAGTGGGAGCGGTATGGGTGTTGTGATTCGAGATTGAGATGGAGTTGTTAGGCGGGCTGCTGTTACACAGGTACGACAAAGGTGGGAGCCTGATATCGTTGAGGCCAAAGCGGGTTTGATTGGGTTGCAGATTGCTCGACAAATGGGAGTTGGAGCCGTGACACTGGAGTCGGATTCTCTTGATCTTATCAGGGCATTGCAAGCTAGAAATGTTGCTCGATCTTATTTTGGTAAGGTTGTGAGTGAGATTCTTCTTCTTGCTGACGAGTTTGAGGATGTCGATTTTAGTTTTGTCTTGCGAAGCGGAAATAAGGCTGCTCATTTGATGGCGCATTTTACGCCTATTGATTATTGTATGCGAGTGTGGGTAGATTTGTGTCCGGAATTAATTTCGGACGTGGTTGTGGATGATTTTATGATGAATGTCTAAGAATAGTTTTATTTCAAAAAAAAAAAAAGTCTTCATCCACGTCCATACCACCTCCCCCAAATTTTACAGCTTCATCCCCTTCAAGGCTTCAACTACGAAAATGGATATTTTTCATTAATTTTCTCTTCATTACCTCTCACAAAACATTACTATATTATATAATTCAATCCCATCCATTTACCTTTTTATTTCCAAATAAATCTACAACCATCCGATTGAGCCCGGATTTAATCCGGGTTGTTGAAAAGTAATGGACCTCCATTTGTTTTGACTAATGGAAAGGATTTGCACTCTTCAACTACACCCTTCCTATGTCAATCTAAACTTCTGCACATACTCGGTACAACTTCAGCAACAAAGTAGACAACATTGTCGAACAAATCCAAAAATGAGGGCATGAAGTTGATGGACAGGATTGTAGCAAGAATAAGAGGTTGGGGGACTAGGCATTTATCTTATGCAGGGAGGTTGGTTTTAGTTAATTCTGTTTTGACTTCTCTACATTCTTACTGGTCTTCTATTTTCCTTATCCCCAATGGAATTATGAAGAGGATAGATGCATATTGTAGAAATTTCCTCTGGGGGGCAAAGCTGAGTATAAAAAGGCTTCTTATGTTAACTAGGGTGTGTGTTATTTACCCAAAGAGGAAGGTGGTTTGGGAATTAAGCAATCAAAAGCTTGGAACAAGGCTCAATTGGGTAAGTATGCTTGGTGGGTGGCCTCTAAAAAAGACCACTTATGGGTTCGATGGATCAATCATGTTTATATGAAAGGGGTGCATTGGAAAGATTATTCTGTTCCTCTTGACTGTAGTTGGTCATGGAGGAAAAGTGTTCACATTTTTTCTGTTTTTAACTAAGCATACACCAATGATAGATGGTTGGATTCTTATATTAGTTACACTGTGGCAGAAGGTTATAAATGGCTTAGACAAATGGCTCCAAGGGTTTCCTGGAGATTTGTTTGTTGGAATAACTTAAACATACCTAAGCAATCTTTCATTTTCTGGGCATGGATGCATCAAAGGCTACTAACCAAAGACAGACTGAGTAGTATGGGTCTTCTGATTTATTGCACTTGTGATTTATGTGGGATGGCTCTAGAGACTCATGATCATTTGTTAAGTGAATGTGTGTTTAGTAGGAAGTGTATCCAGTTGCTGCAGCTCCACCTTCAGGTATAGTTCCCTATCACTGATCTAGTTCAGTGGCTTGGCAATGGGAGGGGGAAATCAAAGTTGCAAAGAAAGTATATTGGAGCATGTCATGTGGCTCTTCTATATAATATTTGGAAAGCTCGCAATGAAGCAAGACTACAGCAAACCGTACCTCGTCCTGAAACTATACTTCATCTGATCAAGAATGAGGTCAACAGTAGATTAAGAAGATTGAATGTTAGTCAGCTATCTTCTCGTGATTGTAAATGGCTGACTGAGATTAGTTAGCATTTTTGTAGTAATACAATGCTTATGGTCGTTGCATAGTCTATTTGTAATACTCGAACTTTGTAATTGGTTGATTCATTAATATACTTACCTTACACCAAAAAAAAAAAAATATTGTCGAACAATTCCTTCACCTAAATATTCAGCTTTCAGACTAAAAGTGGTAATTGTCAATGTTAAATCATAGTACCATACTTCAAACGAAAAATGATAGTTGTCAATGTAAAACCATACTCCGTACTACGTATTGAAAATAAACTAAAAAAAAAACCAAGTTTTCATCATAATTATATGAAGTTTCAAAAGTAAAATTGAGGGTTTTGAAATTCAAAGTTTTTGGTTTTAACTCTAGATATAGGCCAATTAAAATTGTGTACTAATAATTTTCAACTTAAAATTCAAAGTTATCAATATAAAAACACAAGTATTCATGTTATAATGATTGTTGAAGTTTAGAAGTATGGAAGTTCAGTTTCAAAATCGAAAACACTTTCAAAATCAAATTTCAAACCATTCCAAACCTAGGTAGTTGACGTTGGCAGAGATTATCATCATTCTTCACCTTTGGTTTTAATTGATTGCTTGAACCTTGGAATGATATAAAAGACCGAGCAATGGAGACAAAAGCAAGATGACGAACGTGTGATGATGTGGATTTTAGAGGAACTAGAGCAAGGGTAGGTGAATCGGTGGAGAGGATGTTGACGGTACGGGCGGTGGAGGAGGCGGTTCTAACAATTGATGAAGACGTTCATTGTAGTTTTGGTAAAAGGGGTGTGAACTGGAGATTTACAGTGGTGCCTGGAAATCGTATATCGATTCTTCTAACACGTGTCTTAAGGGCACACGTTAATAATCCTATATTCATTTGATAGTAATCTATTCTTAGAAATTTCAGGAAATACAACTATCTTATAAAGTATTTTAGAGTATGTTTGGCCTCAATTCTCAAAAAAGAGTTTTTGTATTTCAAGCTTAATTTTTCAAAAGTGTTTCTCAAAAACAGAGGCAACAAATTCTGCTTCTATTTTTATGGGCAAAATATGGATTTTTAGCTTTTGGGATTTTTTTTTTTAACTTTTAGAAAAAATGAGTTTGTCCAAAAACACTTTACAAACTATGCGATATCTTAAAATCTATTCACGGCATCTTTATTTAATTGATTCCTTTATTCATTTCAATAAGTATGTTGATTTACGTATTACGTATTTTACTCATTACAGTACACGTTTGACGACTTTACCCTATCAATTTTCGTCTCATCACACAAAAACACATTGTACTACATCAAAAGAAAAAGAAAAAGACAAAAAAAAAACTCAGACCACTTGTAAACCACCCTTACCACCTCCCTTGACCACCCTCCTTCATCTCAGCACGACCGCCTATTCCCCTTCTTACTATCGAAAAGTGCAGGCAGCTCCCCTGCCCAGACAACAACTCGCCCAAAAGTAACCCACAGAACGCCTCCCACTTTCCCCGCCCGACCAACTTAACCCTCGCCCCTCGTCGTCGGCGACGTCCCTCATCCCTCCTTCACCGCCACACCCCTTTGTGCGACCTTCCTCCCTCTTCTCTCCTTCGTGCAACCTCCCCTAACCCATAACCTCCCTTCATTCCGCGACACCTAGGAACCCCCGTGTTGGCTCTCTGTGATCCTAATTGGAAAATAGCTATGGATGATTAGTAAAATGCTCTTATTGATAATAAGACATTGGACTTGGTTCCTCGTCCACCGAATGTTGACATTATACGGTCGATGTGGGTTGTTAGACATAAATTTCATTCTGACGGGTCTTTTGAAAGGTATAAACCACGTGATATAGATACCTAGTAATAATCGAGTTATACCCCTTGATAGATACATATGCATATAAGCCACGTGATTTGGGAGTATTTATGGAAGTATAGTCTGAAACCATAGCTTTGACCTGGCGCTTGACCTTTGGGAGGCCCGGGTAGGAGGACGAGAGGCTTGATAATGGATTTGCAAGAGGTATGAGAGAGTGTTGAACCTGAAATATATTCATTTAAAGAATTTAGTAACGAGCATAGGAGATCATATTTTTGAGGTTTGATAGTCGAACTTCGGGGCGAATTTCTCTTTTAGGGGTAGTAGATGTAATAATTCGGAAGATTTAGGAAAAAGAAAGTATGGAATGTGAGAAAGTAATTAAAGAACTTGGGGAGAGTGAGGTGTACTTCGGGACGAAGTTCTTTTTAAGGAGGGAAGATTGTAATAACCCGAACTTTTGAGTTCACTCAACTTAGTAGTCGGTCGAGTGAAAGTCACTCGACCGAGTAGAATTGAAAAATGTTGGGAATTATTCTATCAGTTGTCACTCGACCGAGTGAGTAGTTCACTCGATCGAATGCGGTGTCACTCGACCGAGTGAGCATTTCACTCGGTCGAGTGAATTGGGTCGTTATCGCCTAGAACCGCGTATGAGATTTCCTTATCCTTTTCCTTCACTTTTGAGATTTCCTCCATAGTTCCCTCATCACCCTATCCACTCACCCTACTCATCCTTTCACTTCATCATTTTCAACCACAAAACATAAGAGAGAAAAAGAGAGAAAAGATCGAGGGAGATTAGAAGAATGGAGGATTTCGTCACTCCGCCTGTAGCTATACTAGTTTCCTTATATCGTTACGACACCTTATCAATGAATGAATAGAAATGTGTGTTTGATGGAACATCACGACCAACGAATAATTATAAACGATAATCCGAATCTCGACTCTAATACAAACACAACCAAAATACTGAGGGGGTATGGAGAGGATGTTCATATGGAGTTGGAGTTGGAGTTGGAGGCGGAGGACGAGGAGGTGGAGAAGGAGCGGGAGGTGTATGGTACGGGAACGGCAAGAGAACTCTATTATGACCATCCACCGAGAACATCCATCTCTACTAAGCAAACATATGTGCCCGGTATCGTAGCTCAACTTCAAACTGCACTTGAGGCCGAATGACAAGAAAGGAAGGCCGAAAGGGAAGCAAGGGAGGCCGCAAGGGATAAAGAATTGAAGAAACTGAAGGATCAAATGGAGTGGATGACTACTTACTTCTCCACTTGCAACCCGGGGTGGCGTCCACATAGCCAAGACCCCAAAGATCTTTCCGGAGGAGGCGGTAGTGGAGCGGGAGCTACTATGCCATGTGCTTGAGTTGTACGTTCTAAAATGTGACATTGTTGTTTATCCTAGCGTACATTTAGTTAGCTTTGTGACTTACCTTGGCGTTAGTGACTTGTACTAAGGTTACAATTCGGATTTCAAGCCTCCGGTGGTATAAAATGTGACATTGTTGACCATCTTGCGTGTTGTCACTGTTGTTGGTTTGTACGTTTTAAATGCAGGTTCACGTTATAGTAATGTGGCTCTAGCAATTTATAAATTTTAATGATAAAAATGGCACCTAATCCGCGAAGGGTATGTACAAATGGCGACGGATATCTATAGCTAATCGTCTGTAAAAATTTTGCAGGTGGCGACCGAATACATTCCGTCGCTAAATGGCGACTTAATTTGTGAAAAAAGGTGACGGATATCTGTAGCTAAGGGCCTGTATTTTATTTTACTTAGGCGACAGAATGACGACAAACTTAAACCCGTCGCTAAATTTAGCGACCAATATCCGTCGCGAATTATATTTTTCCGTCGCTAAGTTTGGCGACCAACTTTCTTTCCGTCGCCATTTTCTAGCTACCACATGTCGTCGCTGCTTGTTAATTCCGTCGCTAAATGGCGACTGAGTCCTCCGTCGCCATTTCGGCGACTGATTTCCGTCGACCGAGTTAATTTAGGGGACTAACCTCAGCGACGGATCTATGGCGACGGAATTTGGTCGCTGTTTGACTTTTAGCGATGGATTTTCGTCGCCTAATTTGGTTGCCCGTGGCCTGAATTCTTGTAGTGGCATAGGGTATTCGAACGGTTTCCAATTTTCCACAATAAATTCGTGGCGACTCCACAAATGCAGGCTTATTCAACATTTCACCAATTTCAATGTCACAAATCGGTAACGGTCCCTAACGTGCTTTGACAAACCAAATTTCCGTGGATGCAGCTGTCGCCGCCTCGACTACACAACGCGCGGGTGGCTTGGTCCACGATATGGGAGATACAGGAAAGAAGATTGGTCGTATTGTTTGCCATTGATTTCTAGCGTGTTAATCTCGTTTTAATCCATGGATGTATTTATAACGTTTTTCGATTATAAGTTAGTTAACTTATCGGTGATTAATCGTTTGCCATTGATTTCGATCTTCAAAATGTTGTGTTGTTTTTTTTTAATTGGTTTAGGAGAATTTGGGAGACAAGAGAGAGTGTAAAAGGGCTAGTATTGGTCTTTTTTTAAAAAAAAAAAAAGTCCACTATTAGTTATAAAACATCGACGACCTTTTTTAGCCACCATAGGATTATAATAAAATGCATAGTTTAGAGTGATATAAGAAGAACACCCATAGTATCAACTATTTCCATTAATTAATTAATATTTTATTATAAATTTAAAAATTGTTTAACTTTCTTATCTTAAATTTTGTTTCGATTTCAAAATCGTTTTAATCTTTATTCTCTATTTAATTTTTAAGTTCTTATCTATAAGTTTCCCTCTTATGTATTATGTTTCACTCCACTTTTGTTTTTTGTTCTTTCTTTTATATTTTCGCTTTTTGAGATCACCCATGACGATTCCAAAGGATGATTCATGTCAGCCGACCCCAAATCATTTTGGGATTAAGGCTCTATTGTTGTTGTTGTTGTTGTTGTTGTTGTTGTTGTATAAATGAATGTAAAATTATTCTTTAGATGAATAATTAAATTTGTATAAATTAATAAAGTTAAAATTAATAATTTTTATTTCTTGTTAGTTATATGATATAAATATAAATGAATTTTTGTTGAAACTTAAATGAAAAATAAAAATCGGACTTTAATTTCACTTTCGACAAAAGTAATGGAGGAAATTGCCACTTTCGCATGAGCCATATATGGTCAACTCTTATGACATGCCTTTTTCCATTGATAATCACGGGAGAACTATATTATTTGGTTGTGCTCTTTTGCTTAATGAAACTTTCATTACTTTCCGTTGGTTAATGAAAGTATGCAAATTATAACTTGACTTTTCTCTTAAATTTGCATATTAATATTTTTTGTGCCTAACATAAAATTTTTATTGATATAAACTTTTGTCCCATAAAGAAACCTCCAATAACAATCATAACTGATCAAGACCCGTGGACCGTGGATGACATAAGCAATCTTGATGGAAATGTCGTTTACAAAACATGCTTATTGTATATGGCATATCACATTTAAGTTTTCCAGTTGGTTTACGACACTTTTAAGAGAGAATATTCTTCTTTTTGTACTAAATTTTATGGCCTCTATAAGTTGGATAATATTGAAGATTTTGGGCGGGAATGACCCCCTTTTGATTTCAAAGATTGATTTGCAAGGAAATAAGAATATACGTGGCTTATATGAAATCATGCATAATTGGGTACCAACTTATCTTAGAGACTATTTTTCGGTGATATGGCGACAACCGGAGACGTGAGAGGCTGAAAGTATCAACAATTTTATTTGTAAAACGTTTACATCTTTACATCTTTACATCTTTTCATCTTCACACTCAAGCTTGACTCAGCTTATCAAACAACCAAGTCTCACCAATTCTACTACTATGAACTAGTGTAGAACCCGCGCAAATGCGCGGTTTTTTAGATAATAGTGTAGAAAGATCTTAAATATTATAGCTTGGTAATATGCATAAGCGATATAAGAGAGAAAATTTGATATTTTTCACATCAAATAAGATTGATATTTACATCAAATAAGATTGATATTTAACTCAACCTAATTCTATAAATTATTACTTCATCATTAAAAATAATATTATTATACGACTACATTTACCAAAAGAATAACCTCAAGTAAATATAATAAAATTAGAGAATTTGCAATAGGAGATAGTCAACTTGTAGAGTACCTTTGTATCAAAAGACGGGAAAATAGAACTATGAAAAAAATTGTGTAGAATGTTGGTCTCCTGAGAGACCGTCTTTCACTAAATTATTGGGAGACAGAGAGGGAAAAAATAAAATAAGTAACTTGTTCTCCCCATCATGCCCCTCAATGTGTGAAGTCTCTCAATAATATTATTGAGAGACCATCTCTCAGATGTTTTTGTGTTCTCCTATTAATGCAATCTCACATGTTTAATAAATTAAAATATCTCATTAATGTGTGTTTAAAAATTAAAAATTAGTAGGATTATCTCCTATTCATGGTATATAATTAATACTTTTATAATATAATGTGAGGAGTGAGAACCAATCGTTGAACATTTCACATAAGCGGGAAAATTTGAGAGACCACTTATTCCTTCAGTAGAATAAGGGGGTTTATAGATTTAAAATTGACATATTATTAATATTTAATATTTTAATATAAGGATATAAAAATTGAAATGGAACACTAATCAAAAGAATTTAGTAAAGTCATGAAATATGTATTTTAATGATTTTTTTTTTACCACAACACTAATGATTTTTTTTTTTAATCACGAAATAGTATTAGTTCATAATTTTTCTATACGAATTAAGTAGGCGGTAAAGTTTTTTAATACGAAAGTAATAATTTCAATTTATAGATTTTTCAGATACGAAAGTTTAGATTTATACCAGTTTTATTTTATTTTAAATAAAAGATTATAATTTAGTTAAAATTTTGTTTTATAATGATTAATGATTATATCTTAATTAATAGATAATAATTTAACTAAAATAGAGTTTGTTTCCTTATATAATCAATATTGCTTTTGGAGGGAAAACTATTGAGAATTGTTATTCTCTTAGTAGTAGGGGGATGGCTTACATGTTGATTGATTATAGGAATCAGATGTTTTTGATTGCAGCTATATTAGTTTCCTTATATCCTCATGACACTCTATCAATATAGAAATGTGTGTGTTTTGGTTATTTTTAGTGAATTAGGTCAAAGAGGTCTTATACGCTATTCTAGGTACGATAATATGTAAAACACACGAAACAATAAATAACACGAGGCCTTTGGTGACGCGGAAAACCCAATGTGGGAAACGACCGCGGGAAGGGACGATACCTTCCAAGGATTGCACTAGCTTTGTTAATATAGGACGATTACAATGAGCGAGAGGCGATGATATTGCTAGTACAATTGCTAGAGTTTAGTGCTTGTATGCGTATGGAATTGAATCCTCCTGCACGATTCCTCCTCATCTTCTTATATAGGACCTAAACCTTAGTAGGGTTTAGATAGTTTTCCCTCCAAGTCTTCTCGTGGCGCCTCCACGCCTATCATCGAACCCTTCATTGGCTGCTCGCTGCTTCTTGGGCCTTAGGCGCTCGATCTTGTTCGCTCGGTCCATGGCCCATCCGTCCCTCCTTCTTGATTTGGGCATTAAACCTCTTTCTTCATGCGGCCCAGTACGGCCTAACGAAAGGTCGGGCCCTTCTCCTCTTCTATCCGATGGGTCATGCTCTAGTGGGCCGGGTATACGAATTTATACCCAAACAGTTTGCCCCATAATTTCGCGCGAGATTCGTCTTCGTTGATTGAGCGGGAAATTATCAGTTTCTAAATCCTGCACAGTCTTTTCTTTCCTTCTTCTACACGCCCTACCCCACTTCCTCGGTTCTCTCCCCCTCGATCTTCCCTTTATTAATACCTATTAAACCCCTTTAATCATCACCTTCCCAACTACTTTTCTCTTTCCCAAATCTTCTCGCCTTCTCGCTTCTTCCGTCTTCCATCAATCAAAATTGTCGCCGCCGCTTTCTTTCAGGTAACTCGCTTTCTTCTCTTTTTCTGAATTATGGATAGATCGGGTCAAACTTCATCTTCTTCTGCTCACGGATTAACAGTGGATGATGCTTTCATCTCTCGTTGTCTCTTCGTCGACCCCCATAACTGCGATTCTTCGCTCACCCTCGTCGATATTCCTCTGATTAAAGCCTTGCTTGGTCTTGGGGATGGTGTGCAGATCATCATCCCCGGTCCAGGCCAGAGAGCCGATGTCCGGCGACGGGGTTGGGTTTGCCTGTACTTGTATCCGTTTAAGTATGGTCTTCGCTTTCCTTTTCCCCGCTTGATTCTTGACTTTTTTCGCACCAACAATTTCGCTATGGTTCAACTCTCCGCCAATCTATGGCGCGTGCTTCTATACTCTCTCGCCGTGAGCGAGAAAACTGGTGCTAGGATCTCTTTGGGAGACAAGGTTCATGTGGTTGAAATTCGATCGCTTGGGAGGGGTGAATACACCATTCGTAACCTTGGGAAGCCCATTTTCAAGCACTCCTCGAAGTCGAGGGATGAGAAGTGGTTCCAGGAGTTCTTCTACCTCAAGGTGGACTCCGTTCAGCCTCCTGTGGAAGGCCTTTTTGAGGCCTGGAAGCCTAACTCGAGTAAGCATCCTTCTTCATGCTGTTGAATCTTGGATTTGTCTGTCTCACCATCTTACTCTTCTGTTTGCATGCAGCTCCCACCCCTCTGGTTCGCATTGGTAATCCTGCCGCCTGCAAGGAGAAATTCTTCTACATTCCTCAGCAAGAGAGGCTGTTTCCAGAGTACCTTCCAAGCTTCGCTGCTTCCTCGACCGCCAGTCCTCAAGCTTCAGCCCGCAGCATGTCATCTTGTAAGTATCTTGCACTTGATTGCATTTTTGGTCGGCTGGAAGCTCTTGCAAATATCTTACTAATCCATGTCCTTGTATGCAGTCGGTGCTAGACTTGATCCCTTCGAAGCCATCCTCCAAAGTGCCACCAGGAAGAGGGCTGCTGCTGAGAGTCTCAATGCTCCTTCTTCTTCAAAGAGACCTGCCCCTGCTTCTACTCCTGTTGCTGCTCCTATTGCTGTGCGTCTGCGCTCTGCTCATCCTGTCCAAATCCCACTGGAGGTGTCTCCATTGTCACGTCATCCTCCTACTCCTCCAAAGAGCCCTGTCACCATTGTTGATGACATCACGCTGCAATTTCCTGAGGGCTTTGGCATTGTTGACGTTGTACCCTACTGGCCTGAGATGGACCAGCTTTTATTCCCTGCTGTGGCAGACTCCTTCAGGGAGTTTAACACTGAGGAGATCGCTGCCAACGACGTGCATAATGCCTTCATGGTAACCGTCCATCCTTACTATCTCTTCCTTTTCTGCTTGCTTTCGTTTTATGAATGCTGAGAACATCTTGTTATCTGCAGACTCCTCAGTCCTCCTTGTACGTCAGGAAGATGATGGTGTTGGAGTATGTGTCCTCAACAATAGTGCGATCACGTAATTAGTATAATCACATAATTACATAAAACTCAAATTAAGAATACGGAAGGGATGATTCTTTTATATAAGTCAACTGACCAACATTAATCGGTAATGATTGGCTAACTAGGGTTTGACATTACTGTCGTTTTGACGGTGGTGGTCAGTTGATCCCTTTAGGTCACACCTATAGGACGATTCCCGAAACAGTAAAAGTTAATTATTTGTAGAAATAATTAATTCCTTAAATTGTACGAGAGATTAATGATGCGTGCCATTTTCATACGATTTTTCTACTCTATTGCACGCATTTCTATGCTAATTTGGGTAGACTAAGCTACCATTCTCCTTGTTTTCGGTTACTTCTTTTGTTTTATGTATTTTGCAGGCAATATATCAAGAAGGAGCGAAATCGAGCCAAATCCTGCCCCGGAAGCTCAAGTAGAGACTTAGTGAAGCTAGAGGGTCGGAAACCATTGCTTTGGGATGCGTGAAGTCACCTAGGAGTGCCCATGTGAGCGTGGGAAGACGAAATGACGAAAGTTGG
>JAGPOY010003488.1:647-13753 GCA_018983105.1 Silene uniflora | reverse complement strand
AATACTTCGTATAAAAGTTACATGACCCTAGTTGTCGCACTACCTGTCGCGGGTAAAAGTTTTCAAAACCATAACCGCCTCAATGTGTTGAAATCTTAAAATAGTTTTATTCCATTTAAATGTTATATACTCATTTATTCTATACCTTCCTCAGATAATTCCATTACTATTTTTACCCATGGTTGGCTGGATTTAAAATTCATTTTAAATCTAAAACTTTTATATTTGCTGAATCCAAAGACAAATGCAATATAACTGGACATTTGGGATAAATTTTCCTTTTTGATCAGTTTTTTTTTTCTTACTGTAGAGTTAACAACTTTTATTATTATGTCGAAAGCTAACATTTATTTTGAACCAATTGAGGTTTTAATAATTAAAATAAAATTATCCTAACAAGAGTAGATTTCGAAACAAATTTAATAAAATTAGATTTAATTTCTTATTATATTTAAAAAAATATTTTCATAAAATTATTCAAGTATAAGTAGGTTAAAATTATCACATAGAGCAGAAACATTTCAAACGATATGATTGGCTACAGGTTTTAATAACTAAAACAAATTTTAATAAAATTATCCTAACAAGAGTAGATTTCGAAGCAGATTTAATAATTTGCAATTATTAAATCTGTTTCGAAATCTACTCTTATTAGGATAATTTTATTTTAATTATTAAAACCTGCAGCCAATCATATCGCTTGAAAAGTTTCTACTTTATATATATGTATTGATTTTGAGTAAATTAAAAATAATTCCCTTTTAAAATACTGTTTTTTTTAAAAAAAATTTCTTGTATAATTTTTCATTTAAGACGGGTTAAGTATCATACCACAAGCGGAAGCGCAACTTTCGCAATTTATTTTTAACTGTTAATTGTTGTTAATACGAGGTGTTTTGGCTACAAAACTTGGTAACCCCCCTTGTGAATCAAACCCCTTGGCCTCTTCTTGCTTCCTCGTCGTCTCTCTCTATCTACTAGGGTTTAGGGTTTATCGCAAAACAACAACAAAGAATGAGGGTAAAAGTGATTTCTCGTTCTACTGACGAATTCACCAAAGAACGAAGTCAAGACCTTCAGGTTGGTTGATTTCATCTCAATTTTATGTACAAACTAGATGTTTGATTCTGATTTTTAATTAATTATCGTATTTATTCATGAAATGATAACTTTTTAGAGGGTGTTTCGCAATTTGGATCCCAGTCTTCGCCCTCAAGAGAAGGCAATTGAGTATACTCGTGCTCTTAATGCTGCTAAATTGGAAAAGGTATCCACTTCATTCGCCGCGCTTTTTTATCTGTTTCTTATGTTTGATGGCCTGTCTAGTTTAGTTGTAATGCCAACATTGGGAGTTGGGTTTTGACAGATCTTCGCCAGGCCGTTTGTTGGAGCAATGGAAGGACATTGTGACGCTATTTCGTGTATGGCTAAGAACCCACACCACTTGACAGGAATATTTTCGGGTTCTATGGACGGAGGTATCTTGTTTTTCTTTTTGGCCGCAATGGCTCACTATGTATCATGCTGGCCGTTTTTTATCTGATGCTTTGGTCTCTTTGTCTCTCTCTTTTTGTGCAGAAATCCGGCTTTGGGATCTATCTACCAGGTATATTAACCCTAGTTTATCATCATACTAATACAGGCACACATTAGTGGATTCTGCATCCGTAGAGTCTAGAGTCACTTGTCATTTTTGTGCTTTATATGCTTTGCTGATTTTGAATAGTAGTTCGGTTTTATTCTCACGGGATGTACTGAAATTCTGTTTTGGACAGCACATTATCTCAGTTATCCTTTCTTTATTTTTGATTGATAACATGGAGGGGGTCAGTATATGGTAAAATGCTAGAGTACCCGAGTGTACGTTCAGGAGTTCAGAACATAGAAGTAGGATGCTCTTTTGTGATCCAGTTGGTCTGCTTACAATTATGAGCCTTACCCCTGTCTCTTGCATAATCAAGGCATCAAGCTTAAACTGCTATCTCAAGGGCAAGCATATTACTTGCCCTTTATCTAGCTCTACGTGTCCAAATTCTATGATTTACTCTTTGTCCCAGTCATTTGTTTACCTATTCCATTTTGGGGTGTCTCAGTCAATTGTTTACCTTTCTATTTTAGGAATGCTTTTGATGGGCAATTTGATCCTCCGCACTCAATTTTGTCCACTTGTCATCTAATAATTGCCCCTCTGCTCTTTCCTTGGTCTTTGTTCCAAAACCAAAGGTAAACAAATGACCAGGACATAGGGACTCCGAGGTAGTATATGCTTTCAAAAAGCTTGCAATCTTAGGTAAACAATGATCTTTTGAATCATGCTCATAGAGTAATAGGAGCGATTGACCTGAAAATATACTTCCGCTGTTCCGCGTGGTAGTATATACATATGCTTTTGGCAGAAAGTTTTCGTAGAAACCGTATGTACCAAGTCAGCCCTCAAAATTCATCTTCCAGCCCACTTTTTTCCCAATCAAAGCAGCAACCCACTCTCATGTGTCCCATCTGCTTTCTCTCCCCCAACCCAACTCATCAGTCACCTGATCCACCTTAATCGTGGTCCATAAACTCAACTCTCCTCAGCCTTGACCACTCCTTCCTCTACACACTCCAAATAATCCCGAACAACCCCACACTACCAGCCAGCCAGGTAATCCCTTCGAACCAAATAAAATCAACCCACCCACTACTCAGTTCCTACGTCCTCGCAGCCCCTAACAACCCGGCACCATCGTTTTCATCTAATCAAACTACTTCGCTAGATGCAGAGCGAGGCGGGAGGAGCCCAATTCTGGAGGTAGGTGAGTGATAGCGAGGCGAAGATGGCTAGGTCTTGGAAAGCACAGCAGTATAAGGGGCGGAGGTGGCTGGAGCGGAGGTGAGGGGTTTATGGATGAGGTTGGAAATGGTTGAAGTCTTGAAGATGAGGGGGTGGGGGTGTTGGTGGTGGCCTGATGGTGTTGATAGTGGCCGGATGTGGGCTGTTTGGATGGTTATTGTTGGTGGGTAGGTTCGGTAGTTGGAGTTTGTTAAGTGGATGACTGTGGGCGTGGGTTGGTTCGGTGAAGGTTATAATTGTAATTTTTACACTTGAAACATACCTTATTAGGAAATGTACACTAGTAAATGGAACAAGCCTAAGTGAAAAATGTATTTTTCCCAATGGAACTTTGGGAGTACTTTCCAAACAAACCGAACTCTTTAATGTTCTAAGGATCTATCAGGCGCGAATGCGTGCATATTTCCCAAATTAGGGGTCCATGTCTTATGATTGTCATTTCACAGGAAGGCTAGGATCAGCGACTTTAATATGACATATTGAGGGAATGATATTTCGTTCAGAGGAGAAAGTTAAAGGTTCTTGACTTTAATATGACATCTCTAAATTAGGGATCCAAACTAGAAAAAATTATGATATAGAAGCTCATAGTAGGATTCCTGCCTTAAAGACCAGCTTTCATATATTTGCTCATGAGGAGCAGTTTTAGTTCTTTCACTTGCCATTTTTCTTACCCTTAGCTGTTGTCAGATTTTTTAGAATGGCGTTAGGCAAGGGAATGCAGTTCTCCTTGTAAACATAGTCTTCCTTTGAGTTTCAGTTGTACCTAAAGGCAACCAAATCTGTCTGATTTCGTAACCAGTTCCAGATCATATTCGGAGTTGTACCTAAAGGGAATTCTTGCAAAGTTGTCGAGAATTATCCTTTGTTTGCTGTTTTTCTATGTCATTAAATCTCATTTTGAGACATGATCCTGAAGTTGGTTGTTATTATTGCATAATAAATACTGTTTATACTACCTCAAAATATGGTCTTTGTAGTTTGTACCTTTAAAACCTTGATTAGTTGGTTGCTATGTGGTGTCGCCTCTGAATTTAAAACCACTGGTATGCCATTTCCATTTTATGTAATTTCTTTTCTTCTCTAATGGCTATTAGATAGTCTTTTAGATATTTAGGTTTATAGTAACACCATGTGTGATCTTCTCTATAAAGAGGAAACTGAGTAGTAGTAAAAAGCAGTCAATTAGAATGAAGTCAAAAACTTTTTTTTTTTGCATGCCCTTTGTGGTGTTTTTTCCGTGGAAGATTAATCGTAGATTTAGTCTTCAGTTTCCTTCATTTCTTGTTCTATGGTGGCCCTTCAAATTCCTCATTCAATCTCATAAAAGTCTTTGGATGGATTTTGCTTCTGTTTTGCTCTCATTTTCCGAGTTAAATTTCTGAATTTTCTCTGAGTATGAAGAAATCCCCACGTTTAGGATTCCCTAGGCTTCCACCTGTTTAGTTCTGCGATAAGATTTTAGATTTAGTTCAAAGTAAATGTTAAATGGATGCACTTTCTCTATTAGGGACTTGAGTATATGTCATTGTATTATTTTTTTGTGATATAGCTAATTGGTGGGGGCTTTTATAAACATTATTGTACACAGCTGTTGTGATATATCCAATATGTATTTAGAACCCTTGTTTTTCCAATACTGGCCTCTACATGTAAGATACAATAAAATACGACTAGAAAATGAAAATGGCTGATCTCTTACCTCTTGGATGGTTGGACATTGCATTCCAGCAAATTCAGAGGGGGTAGGGTGTATATGACATATCCTGTGAAATTTCAGCCTGTATGAGATACTGATTTTAGCCTATTGCATGGGCTTAGTGAAGCTGCTACAAAAGATAATAGAGAATTGTATACAAGATCCTCTATTGTTTCTTTTGATGTTCATTTCATATGTTGCTGGTTTAGTGACTTCCTCAATTCTTATGTTTTATGTGTTTCAACGTTAAGGCGAACTGTTTCTCGTTTCCTTGGTCACCAAGGTCCAGTAATGGGCATAACTGTATCAACCGATGGGCGCATTCTTGTATCATGTGGACTTGATAGCACGTAAGTTGTAATATTTGAATAAGACTCTTTGTTATTGCCTAGTTCATTTACTTAGTTGCTTCTTTTCTGCTTTGACATGTGTATTTTTACTTCAGAGTGAGATTGTGGAATGCCCCAGCTCCTTCTATGATGGAATCAGACGAGTCTTCTGCTAACTCATTGGAGGTTTGATATCCGTTGCCATGCATTTTTTTTTTTGTGTTGAAGGAGTTCTGTTAACATGTTTCTCAATCAATTGCGCTCATTATATAATTACAGCCTTTTGCAGTATACACTGGTCAAAATGCGTACAAGTAAGTGAAAATTGCTGAACTTATGAGAAGTTGGGTTATGTGTTAAGATGTTATGAGCCACACAAGCCCATCGTAACTTCTGCTTGATATCCTACAGAGCTGTTGATCATCAGTGGAATGGGAATCTCTTTGCTACGGCTGGTGCACAGTTAGACATATGGGATCATAACAAGTATTATTTTGACAACTTTTTTTTGTGTTTTTTTTGTCTCCGGATTGTACATATGGATAGAGATAACTGTTTGTTATGGTATATAGGTCACAGCCAGTGAATAGCTTTCAATGGGGAGTCGATACGGTTGTGTCTGTTCGTTTCAACCCTGGTGAACCTAATATACTGGCCAGTTCGGGCAGGTGAGCAAAAAAAATGATGCAGAATGCATGTATATGATCTCATGGTTTATGCATACATGAAACATGAAGTGATGCATAATCACTTCATGTTTCAGCCTATCTATTAACGTCCGAAGCACTTAAAACCTTCCCCCAAATGCATGGCTCTTATTTGCCAGCTATTATTGGCTTGACACCATGACACTGAAGTAGCGATCTAACAACGTTAATGTTGATTCCTCTTATAAGTAGAGTCTAGCATGTCACCTTGGATATTCTAATGCCTTTTTACTAAATATATAATAATTATTTTTATTCTTGCTTGGTCGTCCTTTTACATGTAGAAAATTTTAATTTCTTAAGAATTTCAAGTGAGTTGTTTGGTTGCCTTTTTCCTTACGCCGGAGGAATTTGATGTTCAATATGATTACAATTCCTATGTGATTAGGGAGTGGCTTGTCTCCCTCTTGCTCATTGCGAATTTTTACTCCCCTCCGTCGACCATTGCTCTTTCTTCCTTAATAAGAGATAAAAAATGTACCCTTCCTTCTATTGATTATTTTCCTACGTTGTTTGTCTCCAAGTCATGGAACATACAACATAAGAATACGTGGATGGAAATAAAAGTTGGTGAAGGATGTGTAGTAATAACTAATAAGAAACTACAATGGCCACAAATAACTTGCAAAAAAGGAAAAATTCCAAGCTGAAAGTTTATTAATAGGTAACCCAAAATGAAAAGTAGGAAGATAGTAGATGGAGGGTACACTTTTGAAGTCTTAGAAGTTACTTGTTTGCCCTTGAAGAATATATTATCTTGAAGAATATACATGTTAGGTAATTTCAAAGAATTCACTTAGGCATATGACTTCTTAGGTAACCTGTGCCCAAATACATGGTGTACCAACCCTAGAATAGCTGGCCATTATTACCCAAGTCAGCATTCAGAGGGTTTGCGTTGTGCTTCTCAGCTTACTTGCATACACCTCTATAACTCTATATTTTGACTTGTATCAAAAGGTGTGAATATTTTTGACGGTTTTTAGTATCAACGACAAGTAATAATTGAACATGCTGTCGTGATCTCATTAAGTTGCTTTTCTCTTTATCCAGTGATAGGAGCATAGCAATCTATGATCTGCGATTGTCCACCCCAGCAAGAAAGATTATCATGCAGGTACTTATGCACTGAATAACATCAGTTAGCATATATCATTTCCCCTTAAAGATCGTCTAAAACAATTCTGGAAACTTCTTGACGACGTTAATTATTTTCTTGATAATTTTGAGTGGTGGTATTTAACAAGCAAAAGTGCTTTTGAAATAATAGATTTTCTCATGCTGATAGTATTTTTGGATAAATTTTCTATTTTCTTGATGACGTTGCTTTGGCCTTTTTTTCTTATCTCTGTTAGTAATATAATTTTACAGGTAATCTATTTGATATTGATTTTGGTTGGTTTACCGTTCCCCTATTTGATATGTACTGCTTAGGAGCCTATATTACCTCTGATCATTAGATGATCTTGAAGCTTAATACTTTCGCTCATGACACTGGATTTCAGTATTGAATTCCCTTTCCCCCCCTCTCTTGCCTTTACTGACTTGGCAAATAATTAAGTCCCCTCTTTTCTCTGGAATGATTCGAGTATATTGGCTCTACTGGAATAACTGGTGTCTTGTGGTTGTTTAAAGATTCCCTTTGTCTTAAAGTTCCTGTATTGCATTACTGTGTATCCTACTCAAGTACTCATCGCATACGAGTTAAGAGATATACTAATTCTCTTGTTCTGTCAACTTGATTTATGCTTGTGCTGCTTGCAGACAAAAACAAATTCAGTTTGCTGGAATCCCATGGAACCATTGAACTTCACAGCGGTAAGCATCATGTTTTATTGTCTTTTCATCTTAGCTTAAAAATGGGCATGCGTCATGCGTGTTGAAGCCCTAAGGCTTCGTGAGGCACTAGCGAAGATGCATCGGTGCCTTTGTAGATAAAACACATATAACCAACACATCCTACTATACGTTTCCATATTATATATTTTTTTTTCTAGTTCTCTTATTCCCCCTTTATGTTTGTTACTCCTTTACTTGTTAGCCCTCTCTAAAATCTAAACGAGGGTTTTCTTACACAAATTTAATTTTTAATTAGTTTGTGAAGCCGGTCCTTTTAATTTCTCGGGCTTCATAAGGGGATGGTGATGGAGAGGGCACAATGGAGGGAGTTGATACATGTGGATTTTTAGATTTGATGTTTTTATTTAACTCTTTTAAAAAACTATTTGTTCTTTTCGGATTTGTTACACTTTTTTACCAACAACTTTCTTATCTTCAGTTTTGCTTCGATTTCAAAATCGTTTTAATCTTTATTCTCGATTTAATTTTTAAGTTTTTATAAACGAAATGTGGACTCCGATTTTAAAACCTATATGTTTCCCTTGACCTTTGTATTATGTTTCACTCCACTTTTGTTTTTCCCTTTTTCTTTCTATTTCTATTTTTTTTTCCAAAGGATGATTCATGTCAGCCGACCCCAAATCATTTTGGGATTAAGGCTCTGATGTTGTTGTTGTTGTTTGCGAAGCCGGTCCTTTTTCCTTGCTGCGCGTGACACACTTGTGCCTTTTGAAACTAAACTTTTTCGTGTAAAAAAGTTTCTCTTTTGGTTCACCCGAGTTGTGTTTATGGTGGCTGGTTGTAAAATCTCGATAAACCCAAGGTTCATGATATCATGGTTATCTCTAGCTCTAGAGATATACGGAGTATATTTGTTTCTTTCTTTTGTTAGTCAATATTTATAACTTGAGATACCATAAATAGTTCATTCATTTCTTCCTTATTATCACCACAAAGGGTTGAGTTCTGTTGTGAACCTATAACTGCTCTGTCTGATACTTACTGACTACTGCCATATGGCCATGATGTAGGCAAATGAGGATTGCAACTGCTACAGTTTTGATTCAAGAAAACTGAGCGAGGCTAAGTGTGTTCATCAGGATCATGTCTCTGCAGTGTATGGGTTTACTTTGGATTCTTAAAGCCATCATTTTATATTAAGGATATTCATACACTGACAAGTTCATGCTGTTCTTCAGGATGGATATTGATTACTCCCCCACAGGCCGGGAATTTGTTACTGGGTCGTATGATAGGACAGTAAGTTGTTTTGCATTTTAATCTTCAGTTGCCTCCTTTATTGCTATTAATTTGGAACACTTGCTCATCACCTCAAGTGGTTTTAAAATCTAAGGTTGTTGTTTCTAGGTTAGAATCTTTCCTTACAACGGCGGTCATAGTCGGGAAATCTATCATACAAAGAGGATGCAAAGGTTTGGTTTTTAAAGAGTTTGTTATCTACAATGTTATTCAACATAATGACCCCTTAAAAGTTAAGGGCCTTCTGTATTCTGTATCTGCCTTTGGGGATTTATATATTAGTTGATAGGTGATAAGTTGCATTGTCATATTGAACTTTCATGTGCAGAGTATTCTGTGTCAAGTTCAGCGGTGATGGTTCATATGTCATCTCTGGAAGTGATGAGATGAATCTGAGGCTATGGAAAGCTAAAGCATCCGAACAATTAGGAGTTGTAAGTATTTGAGAATCTGTCCACATCTATGTCTTGATATCTTAAGATAATATAACGAATATCTCCGGTGTTCCTTGCACAAATATGCTTATATTATATACCCATACCAAATCACAAAAATATTTCCATCGAAAAATGTGAAGAAGTTATATGGATGAACCCTCGGTACAAAGCTGATTTGTTTGAGATTGTTCGTAAGCATGAATTTCGATTTTTTTCCGCTTAAAAATAGATGGTGATACTTGTATTTGGTGATGCTGTTGATATATCTATCTTGTTCCCATTTCCCGCAGTGAGGTCTAGTGTTAACTGTGGCTGATATGCACTCGTGTGAGTTACTGACCCAGAGTTGCTTCGTTTCTTGTGATCTTCACAAATCACAATACTAAACTTTCAAGGGGCCACTGAACTCGCTCAACACCTAGTGAATAGTGAATCGGTTTGAGCATAGGGATTGCTTACAATCTATATAATCAGACACTGTTAGCATTTTAACGCATATCAGATGTGACACAGTCATTATCAATTTAGGCAACCTTGTTGGTAACCACAGAAAATTATTCACTGCAGCTTCTGCCCAGGGAGCAAAGAAAGCATGAATATCACGAAGCTTTAATAAACCGTTACAAGCATCTACCAGAAGTGAAGCGTATTGTAAGGTAAGTTTGCTGTGGTCCGGTGTTCTTCTTGTTGGAATATAAAACCCAGGAGTGTCCCACATTGTTGGAGACAGAGATATTGTACCACTTTATAACCAAGGGAGCTTCTCCTCCTATTGCCAATTGGTTCTAGGATGGAAACCTCTCTTGTGTTTGACAAATGGTCCATCTCTCCTCCGTTTCCATAATTTGTTACGCTACTCTAGTTTGTAAAACTGCCACGTAGTTGTAAATACAGGAGATCTAACCTAATTTATATTTGCTGAAATGTGTGTATCTTCGAGATTGATAATGTATTTGTAAATAAATACAGGCACAAGCATTTGCCGAAACCAGTGTACACGGCACAAAACAAGAGACGTGTAATGACCGATTCCGCACGGAGAAAAGATGACAGAAGAAGGGCCCACAGCGGTCCTTCAGTTGCCCCAAAGCAGCCATTGCGCAAGAGAAGAATCATTCGAGAGATTGAGTGAGCTGCTAATTGAGCAAATATCAGATACCCACACTTTTTGCTCTTTGATTGAGCAAATACGCTCATCATATATCACTTTGAAGTCGGTTGATGATCGATCATATAAAGATACTGGAAGGGAAAAACATAATTATGTAAGCTATGTTTTGTATTTTAGTCATTACATTTAAGGAATTTACTATGAGCTTAACATTAATTTTGTTAGCTAAATTAAATATTTTCAAGGATTTTTTTACGGTCCCCTGGGTTTTCAACTTCACATGGTATGCTACAAATTACAATGTACTTTGCCCAAGCAGTTTGACATTCTCAAAGCGGGGAGATTTTATGAGAACCGAGCTATCTAATTTTTTCTGTATACATTGCTACAAACTTTTTCACATATTTATCTTCATTTTTTTTATTACTCCAAGAATTCTTTGTGATTTTTTTTACTACTAGTTGTTGCACCGCGCCCTATCGGGCGCGGTGCCCCAATTTGGCGGAATGCTAAGCGGGAAAAAGGCAGTAGTGTGTATCAACACGAAGGAGCGCGGTGCATTATATGTAAATATATTTATAGATGGTGGAACTAACATAGAATTTATTACAAAGCTGGCATAAATGCCGAAATAATTACAGAACAACATTCGTAAAATATAAGGTAGCGCCATACCTTCCACTCTCCCTCTCTCTCCCTTTCCTTAATTGTTCAAGCAAGCATCTGATTACAAATTTGTAATCACTGAAAACAAACTCGCTACAAAAAAATGTCGACAATATTTACATCATAAAGCTTTTTGCAATGCTTTCAAAAATGTTTAACACTTGCATCTTAGCATCATAAAGATGGAATCAAAACTACACCGCTCTGAAGGATTTAAGACCTTGACACGCACACTGCGTCTTTCTTTGAACCAAACCATAAATCTTGGAAAGTTATCTACAAATAACGTCATTAGTCATCATTTGCAATTACAATAGAATACTTTAGTCACATAATGTGAAACAAGGAATACGTATAACAAAAGGGTACTCCGTATCTTCTTACACATTCTTGTAGCTAGCTCGACCAACCAACGACAAAGCCAATACAAAGATATCAGTCCCTTGGTAGCCTAGGGGCGTTAATCTGTTGTAATCCTCTTGTCCAATACAAAAGAAATCAGCTCTAAACATCAAACTCCAATTTCTATTACCCAAATTATCATAAATAGGAATAAAAAACTACCTTGCAACTTTTGTGAAGCACATAAGTTTAATTAGTTAACAAGGCCCCGCAGTTGGCAATTTTATACCACGATGATATCTTTTTTACACCCCTTTTCAGAAAGAAGCAATTTACGATAGTGTTTTGATAAGGCGTACTGTAAAAGTCGATCCTCAAGAGTGTTGAAACCAACTTTTGAATTGTAAAAAAACAGCCCATGAAGTATAAACCTGATTTCCAAACTAAGGGACATAAAAGCTTACCACCAGTATCCCAGTTAATATGGTACCGCAAAATCGTTGTATTAGGGGTTACCACTTACCACTTACAAATTAGAGCTAAAAGTAGGATTTGGAATCAACATCGGACTATATTTGTCTCGGTATATAATGATAGTCACTGTAACCTGCAGGTGAATTAATAAAATGAATCACTTAATTAATACCAAATATTCATCGACTAACAGGGGAAGAATAACCAACAACCAAAGCATAATTTAATGGATTTCACCCGATAATGAGTAGAATGACAAAAAGAAACTACAATCTCCCTCCCTCCTTCCCACCCTCCTCCCTCCCTCTCTCAATCTGAGCAAAAACAAACAGAGTCTATCTCCTTCCCTCCCACCCTCTCCCCTCCTCATTTTTAATTTAAGCACCCTCTATATTTGAGCAAAATCAAGCACAAACTCTCCTTTCCTTCCTCTCTGCCCGCTCATATGGATTCCCCACTAAGCATAATGGCAAATGACACTTTACAAAATCAGCAATGGTTAGGATTATCTTTAGAGTAGACGCACCGTGATAAGATAACTATATGAGAGGTGTCCTAGATCAGCGAACATGACCTCAGATCCTCCTGAATTAACGTAAAATTCTTTTGCCACTAAATTAGGCCCAAACAGTTAATATGGTAGCGGAAAATTGTTGTATCAGAGGTCGTCACTTACAATTTAGAGCTAAGTAGACTTTGCTATCAACATCAAATTGTATTTGTCTCCATAAATAATGATAGTCACTGGTATTCCTGCAGGTTGCATAATTACAATGAATTACTTAACACGAAATGTTAAGCGACTAATAAGAAAAAGACAAACCGAAATCTGAAGCATAGTATACTGGACTTCACTCGATAATGAGTTGAATGGCAAAAAGAAACTGCAATCTCCTTCCCTCCTTCATTCCCACCCTCTACCCCTTCCTCCATTTATCTCAATCCGAACAAAAACTAACACAAAGTCTCCTACTCCTTCCTTCTCACCCTCTCTCCTCAAATGGTATAAAAGAGCTAATAGCAGCTCTTCAAATGGTTAACCAACAATAGAACTATCAAATTTAGTTTGATGTTTTTGGGTTAGAAAGCAGTATTTTACTTAAATAAGGCAAAACAGAAAACATTTGGTTCATGTCTTGCCTTGGTGAAGTTAAAATGAGGCAAAGATGTTTTTTTTTTTACAGTAGAAGATGCCAAGCACATGAAACACAAAGTAGTTTCTGTCGGAGTTCTTTCATGTGTTTCAGCCTTTTCTTGTTTTTATTATAGCTGGGGAAAGTGTGACACAAACATCAGTATTTCAATTGTCAACAATCATAACTGAAGTAAAGCTATATTTACTATAGTAGGTTTTCTTTTAAGTTGTATATCCTTACATTTTAGCATGCTGGAAAACTGCAACCGCTTCA
>JAGPOY010003487.1:13795-25148 GCA_018983105.1 Silene uniflora | reverse complement strand
TAGCGCCCATAACCTGCATCCACACTATACCTTCCATGAAAAGCCTCCACACCATAATCCGAGCCACACATATCCGGTCCGGGTGCGCGATGACTTGTATCAAAAGGACTAGCAGAGGGATACCCACTAGGGGGATAGTTAAACCAAGAGGGATGGGGGCCTTGGTGCCTAACAACACCTTGCCTAGCATAATGATCATAAATAGGGGACAAGGCAAGACGTTGGTCATCTCTAATAGAATTGATATTAATGGACATATTACGCATCATGTCCATCATATCATCATTATAAGCATAAGAGGGGTTAGTGGAAGGGTTGGAAGAAGACTCTCCCATAGCACGGCGAGGGACGGTAGAACTAGTCACAATGGGACCTAAGGTCAAATGGTAAGTAGGTCTCACATAGTCCGATTGGGTTCGGGGCTTGACTTTCAGAAAAGGTTTAATCTTAGAAACGTCACCGGGTAAGGTAATGGTGTCGTGGGCACCTACCTTCCAAACCATGCGGGTGTTATCATTCCTAAACCAATTTAAAGACTCAAAATAAGCATAATCAAGTCCAAGTCCCTTCTCCCTACACCTAGTCAATTTTGCCAATTGGGTAGTCGCGAGGTTAAAGTCACAAACACGTTCCGCAATCCTAGTGATAAGACCTCCTAAGACAATAGCATGATTCTTTTGGTTGGTTTGCTTAGTGAGGTGAACCGCAAAGTGATAAGGGATGTTAAGTGCCCAAGGTTCATCACCATCAACATTAAGAAAAGAACCAAGAATAGAGACCTCCAATTGCCTCACCGAATAAGGCTCATTCCTACCGAAAAATGTCCACCCCATAAACCTTTGCCAAATTCTAAGTTGGGGGTAGTCAATATATTGATGGGGTACATGTTTCCAATCCGAGAAGGGGTATTGGGAAATTGCTTTCCACGTGTTAACCGGATTGTAGCCTTCGGGGGTCTCCCAATAAAGGTCCTTGTGAGGCAAACCAAAGATATTAGCTAAGTCACCTAAGTCCAATCTATAGTCGGTATTGAAAAGACGAAATGTGACATGGTAATTAAAGAAAGTCCTTCTTAGAGCGATGAAACTCAAAAGAACTTAAAAACTCCAAAGTCAATTCCGGAAATGTGTCATGGTTCATACCATAAGCATCCTTCATACCAAGACTAACAAACAAGGCCTTTGTCAATTTATCCAATTTCATAATTTTTAAAGACTCCTTGTTAATGAACTTAGTTATTTTAAACTCTTTAGTCCTCAAAACAACCCAATTATCATATTGTGTCTTAGAATTAAAAACCACATTTGGATATTCGGGATCATACCATTCTCTAGGCTCTCCAATTTCTACATCCTCATTGATAGTTTCCTCCACTCTAGGCCTTTTGCTAGCTTGCCTTCCTCTTCCTTTAGGTGCCATCTTTGTCTTAAATTTCTGAAATTTTAAGACAAAATTTTCATCTTAAGGCGAGCTTAAATTCATCCAAAACAAGTAAAATAGAGTAAATAGACATGCTATCATACTCTACAAACAACAAGAAATCATCCAACAACCAATGTCTAACAAAAATAAGGAGAAAAATCAATTTCCCCCAAATCAATTTAGGGTTAGCTAATTGGGGAAATGGGTGATTCAAAGGATGAAAACAAAGAAAATTGAGTAGTGAACTTACTTGTTGATCTTAGCAAATGAATTAGAAGCTTGAAACTTGATGATTTGAAAGAGTTTTGAGTGAATTTGGTGAGGAGATGAAGAAAATAGAGAGAAAGAAGAAGAAGTTGGGTACCGTCGAAATGCAGAAATGAAGAACTCTTAGTCGATTTCTCCTTATAGTCGTGCTCAAAAATAAGACAATTCGGGCTAGAAAACCACGTTCCCGATCGGGTTCAGCGGTCCCGATCGGGTTTGACTCGTTTTAGGCGGATTGACTTCTTTGCTCCTTAATCGTATTTAGCACGCTTAATCTAGGTAATTACGTCCCCGAACGGGTATGTAACATGGGATTACGTGCCAAAAACGTTATCGCCTTTCTCTATTCTTCGTTACCTACAAAACACACTTAAAAACGACTTAAACTAAATTAGAAATGCGGAAACTAAAACTAATAAAATTAAATTGCAAAAAAAAAATAGAAACATAAATAATAACTAACTAACAAATAATATCGCTCCTCTTAAAAAACACGTCAATGCTCGTAAGAGCTTGTCATATTCCTGTGCGTGAACACGACACAAAAATATGTGAGCAATAGAAAAATATAAAAGAGCAATGAATAATTAATTTTATCGATTTGCTCAAATGAGATTTCGTAAAGGACCCCCGTATCACTCCCCTCATCAGCAAGAGATGGAGCGTCACCCTTGAGATCATAAAATAAATCGTTAGAGTACAATTTATCATTAAAAACGGACTCAAAACGGGGGTACAAAAACTCATAATCAAAGGACTCATCAAAAACGGGGGGTTCATCCCATTTAACATTAAAGTATGATTCATCAAGTCCTTCATTGACCACGAAAGGGTGAAAAATGTCAACCATGGGGGGATTCTCAATGGATTTTATGGCTTCAAAGATTATCTCATTATCGTTTTTGTAATTAGGCTCATTATTAGTAATGATAAATGTGTCATTTTTCTCCTCCATAAACGTGTCAAGTTGGATAACAATAGGTTGATTTTCAATACGAAAAGTTGGTCCATTGTCATCGTCATCTATTAATTCGGGGGTGTTAAGAGAAAAAGACTCACATTGGGAATTTTTAGGAGGTGATTCATCATACAAATACCTATTACCTTCATCAAATTGTTGAAGCAATTGATGGATACGGCGACAAGTATTGCTATATTGCTCCTCATTTGCATCCATTTGTTGGAACATATGTTGGAGGCGAACATGAATTTCCTCTTCTAAACCTGGCAACAAAGACTGTTGATGGGCTATCATTCGACATTGATTGGCCATGAACCTAAGAAAAGTCCAAAGTTCTCTAATGCGCATATGATTAAGATTCCCATCACTAATGTAGAGGGCTAAATCACGAGACTCCGCATTCATTCCTTCAATAACAACCTGCACCAATTCATAATCACGATAAATAAAACCATAAGAAATTATAATATAATGAACATATTCATCAAAATTAGATAAATATTCATGAAAAGGTTGGTTTGGCTCTTGATAGAATGGAAATACGGCCATCGGATAGATATGAGATCCTCTTTGAGAAAGTTTCAACACCTGAAAAAGGCACTAAAACTACAAGAAAACCGTGAGAAAATCTCAAGGAACGGGTGTTCCTCAAGACGAAATAAAATAAGATAAAACTCAACAACAAATAATAAACAAAACCGTGCTCCCCGGCAACGGCGCCAAAATTTGATATAGGCTAATCGCACACCTATACAAAGATACCCTAGGCACAACAAATAAATGTAGTATATAGGGGTCGAATTCCACAGAGAGCTCGGTGTTTATTAGAGAGTTGTTATGGGGTGAATTATATCTTGGTCGGTTTAACGATTGGTATGAGTTGTTGGGTTGATAAACAAATGAAAGCAACAATACTAATAAAAGGAAACATCTAGGAGTTAGGTTTGACATGTGACTAAATAAAGTGTATAAGAAAACAAGAGATGTGATAAAATTGTTAGTCATTTAGATCGTTGATACCCGCCTCTCGACATTAGTAACATTGATCATAGAATTGGTTCATTGATCTCTCGATTTAATCCATTCTACCCTAGCATGCAATATATTCCTCTTGACCCCTATCTCTCGATTTGTGGAGCAAAATAGAGCATATTAGCCAGCAAAGGGAACAACAAAGACAACATCACATTTACAAGTTTCTTGATTGCAATTACTTTTCATATGCGTCACCTAATTCCTAGATCGCAAATTACTCAAACATTATGTAATGAACGAAATTTAAACAATTGAAATGCTTAGCAATAATGTAAATAGAGAATACCTTGGAAATGGAAATAGAGATTGGAAACAATACTTGAATTAACTCGTAATAGAAACGCAATTGTCTTAGGAAATTGTATTGTAATTGTAATACTAACTAATAACTAGATTACTTCTAAAATTACTACTAAACTAAACTAAGAGATTATGAGAAATCTAAACTAATCTAAGGTCGATGCCCAAGACTCGTAAAACACCTTCCTATTTATAGTGAATTGGAGGTGTAACGTAAGAAGCAATTACTCCTAGATCAGGCTCGTCCCGATCGGGACAAGGTGAACCCGATCGGGAATGGCAGTGTCCAGGCTCTTTGTCTTCAAGTCTTGAATAAATGCCAAGGGAATCCGAAGCTATGCTCTTAATGCTCGATTGATTGCTCGTGAATGCTCTTTTTTGACCTCCCAAATGTATCAAATGATATCATTAAGGCCTCTTCTTCAATTCCTCTTTATGTGATCTTTGCTTCACTTCCTCATTTGTTTACATTTCCACTTAGAATGACTAGTGAAATGTATAATGGACCAACTTGAAGTGAACTTGTCATGCCATAGTCCATTTGCTTGCTCAAAATGGTGGAAAAAGCCTCTAAATGCTTAGATTCCTACAAAATTAGCAAATGCAAGCAAAACAACTAAAAGGAAGCATTAGCTCAATAAATCACTCAATATAAGTGCAAACATCAACTAAAACATGAGCTAAATATGGGGAAAAACTCTATAAAATATGGACCGATCACAAGGAGTGTTCGCAGTGATAGCTAGAAGATGGTCATCTGGAAAAGAATCATCTATCGACAAAATCTCTTTTCCTGCAAATCTCAGCCTAGATAAATGATCTGCAACAACATTATCAACACCAGACTTATCACGAATTTCTAAATCAAATTCTTGCAATAATAAAATCCATCTAATAAGTTGTGGTTTAGCTTCTTGTTTAGACAAAAGATACTTTAATGTTGCATGGTCAGTATAAACAATAACTTTAGAACCAACAAGATAGGCTCTAAATTTGTCTAAAGAATAGACAACGGCAAGAAGCTCCTTTTCTGTGGTAGCGTAGTTGATCTGCGCATCATCAAGAGTCTTACTTGCATAATAAATTGCATGCAACACCTTATCCTTTCTTTGCCCCAAAATAGCTCCAACGGCATAGTCACTGGCATCGCACATTACTTCAAAAGGAAGGCTCCAATCCGGAGATCGGATTATAGGAGCTGAGATGAGAGCCTTCTTAATCCTGTCAAAAGACTCAACACAATCGTCAGAAAACACAAAAGGTGCATCCTTATGAAGCAGCTGAGTTAGAGGGTGAGTAATTTTTGAGAAATCTTTAATAAAACGATGATAGAATCCTGCATGACCAAGAAAACTACGCACGCTTTTGACATTAACCGGGTACGGAAGTTGCTCAATTACCTCAACCTTAGCTTTATCGACTTGTATACCTTTACCTGACACCAAATGACGAAGCACCACTCCTTCAGTAACCATGAAGTGGCACTTCTCCCAATTAAGCACAAGATGGCTCTCCTCACAGCGCTGCAAAACCTTAGTCAGGTTGCTCAAACAAACATCAAAGTCAGTACCATAAACACTGAAGTCATCCATGAAGACCTCCATAATAGACTCGATGTAATCAGAAAGTATAGCCATCATACAACGCTGAAAAGTAGTCGGGGCATTACACAAGCCAAAAGGCATCCTCCTATAAGCAAATACACCATACGGAGATGTAAAAGTGGTCTTTTCCTGATCGTCAGGGTGTATGGGTATCTGAAAGAAACCGGAGTAGCCATCTAGGTAACAGAAATAACTATGGCATGCTAATCTCTCTAACATTTGGTCAATGTAAGGAAGTGGGAAGTGGTCTTTCTTAGTAGCAGTGTTCAACTTCCTATAATCTATACACATTCTCCATCCTGTAACAACTCTAGTAGCAATTAATTCATCTTTATTGTTCTTTACTACTGTAGTACCCCCCTTCTTAGGTACAACTTGGACAGGACTGACCCACTGTGAATCAGATATAGAGAAAATAATGCCAGCATCAAGTAGTTTCTGTACCTCTTTCCATACCACCTCCTGCATCAGAGGGTTTAATCGTCGCTGACCCTGTGCACTAGGCTTATGGCCTTCTTCTAAATGGATACGGTGCATACAAAAATCAGGACTAATACCCTGTAAATCGTCAACGCTATACCCAATTGCCTTTTTATGGGTTCTCAAAACGGTCAACAAAGCAGAGAGTTGACCTTCGGTTAGGTTAGCATTGACAATTACTGGGTTCATTTCACAATCATCCAGGAATTCATACTTAAGATGAGAGGGAAGGGGTTTAAGTTCAGGTTTTCGTACCTCGGCAGCCTTAGAGGGGCTACCTAGACTATAAGCCTCAGTAGGTGAATCCATCACCAGGGCTATCTCCAGAGGATCCCTGTTGTAACACATAGGAAGACAATCATCAGTAGTGACATCAACAATATCGATGCTATGACAAGTTTCTTCTATCATAGGCTTTTTCAAAGCTTGTTCCAAGTTAAAAGTTATCCTGTCATCTCCTACCACTAATGTCAACCTTCCCTTCCCGAGGTCTATGACTGCCCCTGCAGTATGAAGGAATGGTCTACCTAAAATAATAGGTATTTGAACATCTTCAGCCATATCTAGAACAACGAAGTCAACTGGGATGAAAAATTTCCCGATTCTAACCGGTACGTCTTCTAAGACACCTAGGGGGTGTTTAATAGAACGGTCAGCCATCTGAAGTGTCATATTAGTAACATTAAGTTGACCCATTTTAATCTTTTGACATATAGAATATGGCATGACATTGACGCTAGCACCAGAATCACATAGTGCTTTACTAATAGCTAGATGACCAATATGACAAGGAATAGAAAAACTCCCTCGATCCTTTAGCTTAGGCGGTAGAGTAGCATGTAGACCGGCAGTGCACTTCTGAGTGAACGCAATCGTCTCAACTTCATTAAAGGACCGCTTCCTTGTCAAGATCTCCTTCAAAAACTTTGCGTATTCCGGTACTTGAGTGATCAAATCGGTAAATGGCACACTAACTTGCAAGTTCTTCACTAGCTCCATGAACTTGCCAAACTGCTTGTCTAGCTTTGACTTTTGTTGACGATGGGGAAAAGGAAGCATAATAGGAATAGGCACGGTCGCCTTAGCCTTAGAAGTATCTCCCGAAGAATCAGCAGCTGGCAGGGAGGTTACTCGATCGAGCCTAGGTAGACTCGATCGAGGAACCAAAGTATCCTCGTCTCTGCTCGAGGTTCCTCGATCGAGCCCAGCCTGGCTCGGTCGAGGAACTTCAGTAAAACCTGCTTGTTGCTCTTTTTCCTCGGTGATTTTGGCATCCTTTGTCAAATCTTCTTCGGATGCCCCTTCATCATCACTAAACCCAAGTTTCCCAATCCTTTGGGATGCATGTAGGGTACCTCATTCTCACCAACGGATAGATTTTTATCATTTCTTGGCAACTCCGGGTTAGAATATGTAGTACCGCTTCTCAATTGAAGCACATTAACTTGCTCATGAGCTTGCTTACCCTGCGGAGGGAGACCTCCCGGTTGTTTCGATGGATTTTGCAGGGCTAGCTGAGCCATTTGGGTCTCCAACATCTTGCTATGCGCAACAAGCTCAGAGATTTGAGCCGATTGCTTCTGTTGTATCTGTAGGCTTTGTTGAAACATAGCCTTCATCTCCGCTATATCATTACTCGGAGGCTGTGGAGGGGGTTGCAACGGTTGAAATTGCTGACGTTGATTATTGTACTGATTTCCACCTCCTTGATTCTGCTTGTTGAAACCACCCGGCTGACTCCCACGATTTTGAGGTATAATATAATTCGAATTGGGTGGTGGAGACGGGTTTTGCACATTCTGACTCGACCATTGCAAGAACGGATGCTCTTTGGTCCTCTCGTTATAAAAGTTGGAGTAAGGATTACCTTGCCGATAGGACTGGAAGGCATTCACTTGCTCCATGGTGCTCATACAATCATTTGCAGTGTGCCCATCTAGACCGCATCTACCACAAGCTTCTTCTTGTTGAGTCATGGCGTTCACAGTTTGCTTGTTTCCCAAGGATTGAGTGGTTTGCATCTGTGCAATCTGAGCAGTTAGAGCCTCTAGTTGTGCCGCGGGGGCAGAATCTGAACCACTCCCTCTAGTAGCTCCTCTTGGGTTGCCATACTGCGCGGTATGGGTTGCCATCTCATCTATCATCTTCCACGCGGTACCATCATTGGTGTTGTTTTGAAATCGCCCATTAGCAGAAGAGTCGAGCAAGTTTCTATGATCATCATACAACCCGTTGTAGAACGTGTTGCAAAGGTACCACTTCTCGAAACCGTGATGGGGAACCGATCTTATCAACCGCTTATAAAGAACCCATGCCTCATTAAGATCTTTGGTGGGACCTTGCTTGAAATTAGTGATTTGGCTTCGAAGATGGTTCGTCTTTTGTGGAGGGAAATATCTCTTGTAGAATGCAAGAGCAAGAGAATTCCAGTCATTAATACCCTCCGGATCCATGGCCAACTCCCTTAGCCATTCCGCCGCATCGTCCCTAAGTGAGAAAGGGAATAGAGTATGCTTCACTTGGTCCTGAGTCACCTCCGCAGTCAAGGGGATGGAACAACAATAAGTGACAAAAGCTTCCATATGCTTGGCCGGATCCTCTCCAGCTCTTCCATAGAACAAATTCCGCTCCACGAGGTTCACATATGACGGTTTCAACTCAAAGGTCCCTGTGTCAGTAGAGGGGAGCTTGAAACCCTTAGGAATAGAAGCCAAAGTTGGCCCATTATGGGTCGATAAGGTAGGCATCGTAGGTATCTCAGGAACAGAGTCGGTCTCAGAAATTAAGATATCCTCTTCAAAGGACTGATTTTCTGAAGTATCAGGTTGCTCAGTATCAAGGTCAAATGTACTCAAGTCTTCTACTTGACCAACTTCCTTTTGAAATTTCCGTCTGTAGCGAAAAGTCTTTTCAGGTTCGGAATCCAGTGTAAGGAGCTCGGACCTGTTTGACCCGGGCATAAACGAAACTTAACAAGAAGAAAGTGAGAAACGCTCTCAAGGAACCGGGGTTCCCTGAGACAAGAAACAAACTAACTAAGCACAAATAGAAAATAGTTGTCTCCCCGGCAACGGCGCCAAATTTTATAAGGGTAAAGTTGTGTCCCCTAAATCAAAGTAAACCTAGTTCACTACTAACTAATAGTCAGCGGCAAGTAAGGTATCGAATCCACAGAGAGGCGGTGTAATAGTTTATTCGCAAAAGTCGGGTTTGTCTCAATAGTAACAAATAGGGGGTTTTTGTGTGATTTCGCTAACAACTAAGAACAATATAAAATAAATAAAACTTGAATCAATAAGATTAAAAGTCTAAGGATCGGGTTCACTAGGTCAATTTTCCGGGGATGCAAAACAATCAACAATTAGGTCTATCGAGTTATTCAAGATCATAAGATTAATCAATTCAATTATGGTCTTTAGATCTAAATTAAGATGCAATCGCTATAATTAATTTATCTCTATTTGATTATCGTAGCCTATATCGGTCATAACCCAATCGGTGAAAGTCTCGATTTATGCAACACTAATTAAAGATTCAGGCCTAAATCAATTAATTAGAAAAAGACAATAATCAAACAATAATTCATACGATATTACTAACGGTCAAAACATTAATCCCCTTCTAATCAACCTAGATCCCCTTTTTCCTTAGATGAGAATTTAGCTACTCATACTAGTAATGAAAACAATAACAATAATAAAGGAAGAAAACATGATGAACAATAATTGAAATAAAAGCAATTGAATAAAAGTTATACTTAGATTAATAAATGAAGAAAGATTAAATTCCGTAAAATCCGCAAGCAAATAAAAGTGTAGCTACTAATTAAACTTGAGTTTTTAGATCTTAGAAAGTAATAAAAGCGTAACCTAAAAAGGTTTCACGAGCCTTATACTTATACAATTAAAACCGAGTGTTTTTAGGAAAGTAAAAGTCTGCTCGCCAAAAGAATCCTCGATCGAGTCTAGCTGGGCTCGATCGAGGAACCACGCGTCTGGTCAGATTTCCTCAATTCTTCACAAGTCTTCACTCCAAGTCACCTCGTTCCTCGTGCCTTGCCTCGTGTGTTCCACCATGCCATACCACAATGCTAATGTCCGCTCAACTCTCCTCGTAATGCATCATATCTGCATTAAATCATAAAATAGCGGTAGCATCAACTGTTCACTAAATAGGCATAAAAAATGATGTAATTAGCACGAAAACGGTAACAAATCGCCACAAAGAGAAGTTATAAAAGTATATATGAACGTGATACATCAAACTTCCCCAAACCAAAACCTTGCCTCCATTATTCTTATCCACAACCTCAATTCCTCGTCAGCCACCTTGTCGGAGCATAACGTCACCTCACCGGATCATAGAGCCATCTCGAAGGAGCACACGCTCTACCTCTACGTTCGAAATTAGTTAATGTTTTAACATCGTCTCGCTCCGTTCATTCGATTCGGCGACTGTCCACCACCCAAAACCTTGCGCAGCCGCCGGATCTTCCTTCGCCGACCATGGATGGCTCAGATTAAGGTGGGGGCATCAAGCGATTGGTGTCTCGATTTGATTGCTATGTTGATTTTGTGAGATTTGTTCAATTAGGAAAGGTTGCTCGCCGGAGTTGCGCCATTATCTGGCCTGGTCGTCAGTTACGCGTCCGTCACGCCTGAAGTTGTATTTGGCGTTTATTATGGTTTCTAATTTGATGTATTTCAAACCATTGTTATTGTATCTACTATCTAATTTTGTGTATCAATGGTAAGATACATTAAATTAACGGTTAGATACATTAATTTAACGGTTAGATACATCCAATAGTAGTGTAGATACATTAAAATAATGGCTAGATACACCAAATATTAATGTAGATACATTAAAATAGATGTGAAACGAGCGAAGAGGAAGGGCTCAGAGAGAGGCGGTGTACCTGAGTTGCCACCGGCGATGGTGTGCGAGAGAACTGAGATCACTGAGAGTACAAATGTAAATGTTAATGGTGTCCGGCGAACGAAAGAGCACTCACAGTACAGATGTAAATGGGTTATGTCGTGCGGGTTAAAGGTGTCGTCGGAGACGTAGCTAGTTCGCCGGTGATGCCGGCAGGGGCGAGGTGGTGTCACCAGGAATCAGTATGTCGGTGGTTGAGGTGTGAGATAGGATGAACGCTGAGTGTGTTCAGTGGTGGTGTGGGATTTTTTTAATTAACTAAGGACCATTAGATTGATTTTAATCCTATGGTTATAGTTCGTTCTCACCGTTTGCACCGAGTGTTCGTTCTCACCGGATCTTAAAT
>JAGPOY010003487.1:0-13106 GCA_018983105.1 Silene uniflora | reverse complement strand
AGTGCAGAGTAAGAAGGCCACAACTCATAGTAAAGCAGATTCTGGAGGAAGTGAAAGCCCGATTTTTGAAGAAAAATGTTACTCCTTTGAGTACTAGAGATAGGATATGGTTCGAATCCTTATAGACTGAGTAATGTTGTTGTTTTGATTCCATCTATTCTTTGATAGTTCATTTTTTGATACCTGATGTAAGAATATTTCATTGAGATTAATATACTTAACTTTCCCCAAAAAAAAAAATAACAGGATAAAGCTCAGATTCATCAAGAAATACATACTTAAGGTGGGATGGAAGGGGTTTCAGTTCGGGTTTCTTTACCTCAACAGCGTCAGAAATCGCCATTATCGCATTCACCGTCTCACCCTTCTCAATAGTGAACTCCCTATCCTTCAAAGCATTATTCATCATCTCATAGTTGACCAACACATCATCTGCAAAATCATCAAGAGCAATCAAAGCTTCTAGCGGGTCCCTAGCCAGGGAACCCGTCCAAAAATCAAACATAGAATCATCTACAATGTCAATAGCATAACAAGTATCCTCTATCATAGGCCTAGCAAGAGTGTTGGCTAAATTAAAGGTCACCTTATCTCCCCCTATCTCTAGAGTCAAACGCCCTTGTTTGACATCTATAATAGCCCCTGCAGTGTGTAAGAATGGCCTACCTAAAATGATGGGTATCTGGGTATCCTCAGCCATATCTAAAACAATAAAGTCGACAAGTATAAAGAATTTACCTACCCTAACAGGGACATCCTCTAAGACTCCAAGGGGTCGCTTCACTGATCTATCAGCCATCTGTAAGGTCACACTAGTTACTTTAAGGGTTCCCATATTCAGTTTCTCGCAAACTGAATAGGGCATCACGCTCACGCTCGCCCCCAAGTCACATAAGGCCTTATCTATTACAAGGGTGCCAATAGTATAAGGAATTGAAAAACTACCTGGGTCCTTAAGCTTAGGAGGGTACTTGCTTTCTAGGAGTGCACTACACTCCCCAGTAAAAGCTATAGTCTCCTGGTCAGTAAAACTCCACTTACGTGTTAAAATATCTTTCATAAACTTAGCGTAAGAAGGTACCTGGGTAATTAACTCGGTAAATTGTACAGTTACCTGAAGATTTTTGACGACCTCCATGAATTTACCGAATTGTTGCTCGATCTTTGTGTTCTTTAAGCGTCCCGGAAAAGGAACCTTGATAACAATCGGCTGATCAGCAACTTTCTTCTTCCCTTTATCAGAACTTGACGTCTTATCAGCAGTGAAAGACGTCGCATCGGGACCAAGTAAGAAATCAGCAGTCCCGTCAGTCGAAATAATCGATCGACCAGGTACATCAGTCGATCGATTATTCTCAGCAGTCGATCGACCAGTCACATCAGTCGATCGACTATTCTCAGCAGTCGATCGACCATCCTCAATAGTCGATCGATTATTCTGAGGCGTCAGAATAGTTTGCCTCGTAACTTGCTCCGTATCTACATCCAAATCTTCAATAATCACATAATCAGATCCCTTGGGCAACTCTGGTTCATCATATGTAAGTCCGCTTCGAGTCTGAATTGCATTTGCAGTATCATGGGGCTTATCGGACTTAGACGGCAATGTACCCGGTTGTCTACTTGACCCTTGGCTCGAGAGTTGAGCAATTTGGTTGTCCAAAATCTTAGTATGGGCCATCAACTGGCTGATCATAGCATCTTGCTTCTGTGACGATGCAACTTGTGGTTGTAGCAAGGCTTTAATGTCAGCCATATCATTATTAGGAGCTTGAAAAGGCGGCATTTGTTGTTGAAACTGTGGTCCGCCTTGGTTCTGCCTTTGAAACCCTCCTGGATGAGGCTGATTCCCTCTATTCTGAGGTATTTGATATGTATTCTTCTGCGGCGGTGGTTGCGGATTTTGTACATTCTGGCTAGACCACTGAAGGAACGGATGCTCCTTGGTTCTCTCATTATAAAAGTTAGAGTAAGGATTACCTTGCCGATAAGACTGGAAGGCATTCACTTGCTCCATAGTACTCATGCAATCATTCGCAACATGGCCATCTAGACCGCATCTACCACAAGCTTCTTCTTGTTGAGTCATGGCATTCACAGTTTGCTTGTTTCCAAAGGACTGAGTGGTCTGCAGTTGGGCAATTAGAGCAGTCAAAGCCTCTATCTGTGCCGCAAGGGCAGAATCCGAACCACTTCCTCTAGTAGCTCCTCTTGGGTTACCGTATTGAGCAGTATGGGTAGCCATCTCATTGATCATCTTCCAGGCGGTATCGTCATCGGTGTTGTTCTGAAATCGTCCATTTGCAGAGGAGTCAAGCAAGCTTCTATGATCGTCATACAACCCGTTGCAGAACGTGTTGCAAAGGTACCACTTCTCAAAACCGTGATGGGGAACTGATTTGATCAACCTCTTATAACGAATCCATGCCTCACTAAGATCCTCGGTGGGACCTTGCTTGAAACTCGTGATTTGACTTCTAAGATGGTTCGTCTTCTGTGGAGGAAAATACCTCTTGTAGAATGCAAGAGCCAATGAATTCCAGTCAGTAATACCAGTCGGATCTGCGGCCAACTCTCTTAGCCATTCCGCTGCATCGTCCCTAAGTGAAAAAGGGAATAAAGTATGCTTCACTTGGTCTTGAGTCACCCCCGCAGTCAAGGGGATGGAGCAGCAGTAAGTGACAAAGGCCTCCATGTGCTTGGCCAGATCTTCTCCAGTTCTCCCATAGAACAAATTCCGCTCCACAAGGTTCACATACGACGGTTTCAACTCAAAGGTCCCTGTGGCAGTAGAGGGGAGCTTGAAACCCTTAGGAATAGACTCCAAAGTTGGCTCATTATGGCTCGATAACGTAGGCATGATGATAATTGATTCCGAATCTGTCTCCGAAATAACAGTATCTTCTTCTAAGTGCTCTGTATCGCTTTCTGAGTGAGCTGTAGTATCGCTTTCTGAGTGAGCCGTAGTGTTGTCAAGTATACTCAAGTCTTCTACTTGACCAATTTCTTTGTTGAACTTTCGCCTGTACCGAAAAGTCTTCTCAGGTTCAGGATCTGGTGTAAGCAGTACGGGCCTGTTTGACCTGGGCATAAACGAAACTAACAAGAAAAAGTGAGAAAGGTCCCAAGGAACTTAGGTTCCCTGAGACAAAAACAAACTTAAACAAAAACAAACAGAAATACGTCGCCTCCCCAGCAAGGGCGCCAAAACTTGACAGGCTAAATCGCACACCTATCAAAGATAAACCTAACTGGCCTAACTAATGTAGTAAGGAAGCAGGGATCGAATCCACAGGGAGGCAAGAAATTCTATTTGCTAATCTAAGTCTGTTGGGTAACAAAGTGGGGGTTTGATTGTTTTGATTCTAAACTAATTGAACGATAAGTAAATAAAAGCAATAAAAGATGATAATAAAATATATGGGAGAAATAGCTAGGATTGTCGGTTCACCACGATCTAAAACGGTCTTAAGCAGGGTTTTGTACTAGCACTAATACGGTCCGATGAGCATAGAACAGGTCCTTTCGGTCCACCATTCACCCTAGAGGTCTAATTTAGCTTTCGCTCTAATTAGGTTGGTCTATTGTTCGTAGTAAGTTATCACCTTTTCCAATCTCTAGATCTAGGTCAAGGCTTAACAGATTGGTCAATTAATTACGTCGACTTAACTAATTATACCGCAATTATATACTACTATTAACAAATCAGACAAAATAGAAGGCTAGATCTATCACCCTAACATGCGACAATTATTCAATCGTGGCTCCCCTAAATCCTAGCATAGGAAAATTAGCTACGCATAATGGAATTGGAAATAGCAATAACGATTGAATTGATTAAAGTAAACATGATGAATATGCGAAAATAATAATCTAACATGCGATACTAATTAACAACAATAAAAGGAACAAGAGAAAATAAGAATAAGAACAATGAATAATTCAAGAACGATGAAAGATTAAATTACCGAAATAGAACTGCTGAAAGAATACAACTTAGATCCGTAAATAAAGTAAAAGCAATGTATCAGAGTTTCTCGCTAAAAGTTTGATAACCTAATAATGAGTTCGTACGTTCTCTTAAATAATAAGAGAGAATTATTCAACACGAAACTAATGGGCCGAGATAATTAACTAAAAATCTCGGGCAGTGAACAGTACTAGTCGATCGACTAAAATAATAGTCGATCGACAGCAATTTCAGTCGATCGACCAAAGCTCGTAGTCGATCGATTATTTAGCTTCAACAGCAGCTTCCAACTTCGCCATTTCGTCTTCCCATGCTCACATGAGTGCTCCTAGGTGACTTCACGCATCCCAAAGCAATGGTTTCCGATCTCTAGCTTCACTAAATCTCTACTTGAGCTTCCGGGGCAGAATTTGGCTCGATTTCGCTCCTTCTTGGTATATTACCTGCAAAACACATAGAACAAAAGAAGTAACCGAAAACAAGGGATATGGTAGCTTAGGCTACCCAAATTAGCATAGAAATGCGTGCAAAAGAGTAGAATAATCGTATGAAAATGGCACGCATCAAACCTATCACATGGGTTTGTGGTCGGAATCAAATGTTTGGAGAATGCTTGTAATTTCCCTTTTTCTCATTATACCCATTTAACTCCACTTTTAGCCAAAACTGCCAGTTTACCCAAAATCTACACCCAAAATTAAGCCTACCTTGCGTTAAGCTAGTTTAGTGTTGGTTATTGTGGTATATATCGTCACTATATCAATTTTGGTTTGCGTTTTTTTGTCATGGAGTTGGTATCTGAGGAAATTTGAAGCTTGAATTGGGATTGTATTTCTTGGAAAGGTTAGCTGAAAATCACGAAAAAGAAAAAAAAAAAAAAATCAAAAGACACGGAAAGAAAAATTATGGTCTCTATTCCTATGCTTTATTTCCATCATATGGGGAATCAGTAAGAGCTTAAGAAGCTAACCAGTTCTGTTTCCAGTTCACTTTATTTGGTTTTGGTGAGTTGTCTGCCGAATCGTGGCAGTGTGTTTCATTATGAGATAAGAAGACGGATGTTGTTATATGGTTAAGTTTAGGTAGCTAGCTTGACGCTTTACCTCCTCTATTCCATTATTGTTTTGCCCCTTCTTACCCATTACCTCACTTATCCAAATGTTGCAAGTATTCGGCATGTGATAGTCCTTGAACGGTGGTTATGCGTGTGTACGGTGACTGAATCTTTTATCATGTTAGTTAGCGATGCATGAACACGTTGGTCGTAGTTAAGTGAGCGACTATTTTCTCTTTCTCTCTTACACATACATTATGCTTACCCTTTGCTTTGATGAGAGAAGAGTGACCCGCGAGAGTCCGATATTGAAGGTCTAGCAAGGTTGGCGGTTCAGCTATTTTTACAAACATCTTTATAACTCGTTAGCATTTGACATCATTGCTAAGTTTTGACTGTTGCATTAAATTGGTTTTGGTGGACGATTTGTGGTGATCCTGAGTTTAATTGTTCCATTAGTTGTTTACATCCTTTTTGCTTGAGGACAAGCAAAGGTTTGGTTTGGGGAAGTTTGATGCGTGCATTTTATATAGACCTTTTAGGCCATATTAGCACGCATTTCCATGCTTATTTTGTAGTGTTCTACTGCAAATGTCCCCCGAATAGTCTACTTTGGTTTGTTTTGTATTATTTGCAGATACGAACCGGAACGACGGAAAACCAGCCTATTTGTGGTCCCCCAAGCATGCATAAGAGAGTCGGAGTGGAATCTTGCTACCTCGGGATGCGTGGAGACATTTAAAAGGATGGGAGAACGAGACAATATTACCAAAGCACTCGATCGAAGGACCAATATGTTCGATCGAGTCCTCTCTCCCTCCAAAGGCCTCGATCGAGTATTTACTTTACTCGATCGAGCACTTCCTTTGAGTATATCTTCGATCGAGTACTTATTCCACTCGATCGAAGAGATTGCTGCTAATGGGCCTCGTGAACTTGTGTGCTGAGTATTGAACGCATTGTAATTCTTATTTTCGTGAATAAGTAGTAGAGAAACAATAGTAGAATCATCACTTCTTCACCCAATAACACAGACATTGTTACTCTTTCTCTCCTTTGAATCTTGGATCGGAATTCATCTTTCTTCTCTCCTTGCTTGTAACTTTGGTACAATTGTTCCTTATTTATTTTAATTCATTCAATTATGTCTTTCGTTATTTCTTCTTTTATTTCTTTTGCTTTAACTTTAATTATGCGTAGCTAATTCTATTGCTAGGATTTAGGATATCCATGGCATAGGTAGGATGACTTGATTAGTATTTTCTTGATTAGGTTTGTATGTATCCATTGCAATTAATAGCTTTTGATTGTTTGAGACGACGCATTCAATTGATTGATTGGATATCCCCTTGACCTAGATCGAGAGATTGGAAAAGGATAGATCTGTGACGAACATTAGGATATTTGCTAATTAGGGCGGAAGCTAAGTTAGTATTGTCTTAGGGCGATTAGCGGACCGAAAGGACCTTATCACCACCCCACAAACCAGATTAGGATATACTATGATATTAGTCCAGACCTTAGAAGCCATGGTGAACCGACGATCCTAATTCTTTCTCCTTATTGTTATCTCCTTCCTTTATTTCTCTCTCCCTTTAATCTCGTAATTTTTAGTCAAAAACAAACAAACCTCCAATTGGTTACTTTGACGAACTTAGTTAGTTATAGGGTTCCCTTCTCCCTGTGGATTCGATACCCGACTGCCTTTACTACATTTAGTTGAGACCGGTTGGTTTTATTTTTGATAGGGTTGCGAGAGCCGTGTCAGTCATTTATGTTGCTGCGATTATTATTGATAAGTCATAAGAGTATTGTGATGAGTTGTGCATAGCATGAGAAATGCTACTGCCAGTTGTCCATAGCAAGAGTTGCTACTGCCAGTTGTGCATAGTACGGAGGGTACTACTGCTAGGTGAGCATAGTACGAAAGTACTACTGCCAGTTATATAGTTGAGCATAGCACGGTGTTAAGGGGGTTGTGCTACTGCTAGTGAATAGTGAAATCGTGACTTGTATGATTGGAGGAGTTGTTAATGGTTGGATATCGGTTGTTTGTGCTACTGCAGTTGTTTATTTATCCTGATTTATTATTGTTGTTTAGTTTATTCCTACTCAACCGTGAGGTTGACTGTGTATTCGTGAACACCTGTGATGAACCATAAATAGGGAGCAAACTTGCAGGTGCTTAAGTTAGATGGACTTAGGAGCTTATTGGGATGCGTGAGGATTCGGCCAAGCCTGCCTAAAAGTCTAGATCACCTAGTTTATTTATGTTATTCACATTATAATTCCGCTGCGTTGTATTTCTTTAATTTAATCAGTTGGTTTAAAATATTTGTAATAAGACCTTTGAGTTTATTTAATAGTGAATAATCCATCCTATGCATGCCCTGCAAATAACACTCCATCTTATCCGTAATTTCAATTAACCACATCCTATCTACCATTCTTCCCATAACAAAATCAATCAAAATTATAACCGGTAACCATAGGTAACCTTCTCTCTCCTCCTTATTTAAGTATTTTTCAACAAATTTCCTTCATTTTTGTACGGCTCTTATCTTTCTTCAACTTCTCATAAGCTCAAGAAATAGAACGCCAGGACACCTGATAGGATGTCGCACACCTATGCAAAAATACCCTAATGGTACAACAAATTAATGTAGTATATAGGGGTCGAATTCCACAGAGAGCTCGGTTGTTTATTAAATAGTTGTTATGGATAGAATTTTATCTTGGTAGGTTTAACGATTGAAGTGATTGGTTGGTTATGAAACTAATAATAAAAACAATAATAAAACAATTGCCTGGGGAAATCGGGACACACATGCAAATTATGTAGATGCTCAAGTTAGAACAAGAAAAGATAAAAGATGATAAATGCTAAACTATAGATTAATGTGACACCCTCCTCTCGACTTTAGTGTCAATCATATAACGGTCTAATATTGATCTCTCGATATGATTAGGTCGAACTACTTTGTCATTAACAATAGAATTAGAAAGGATTCTAGAGCCTCTCGATCTTACTAGGTCCCTTCACTATCACATGCAAAAGTCTTACTCAAATCCCAACGCCTCTCGACTTATGGAACGAGCTAAATCACTTAACCAATGTTTGTGTACTTTAAACAAGATTAATCTTTAACAAAGCAAACATGTGATTAACATATTATCGATATCAATTTATAAAGTTCCAACGATTATAACAAACAATTTATGCATGGTTTCCCTTTTGTCCCTAGACTAATGAAATCTACTCTAACATGATTAAAGGAATGAAATATAAACTAATGAGATAAACAACATAAACATAATAGAAATTACCTTAACAAATGGAATTGGAAATGGAAATGAAGAACAAATGCTTGAATGGAAATGAAACTTGAGTATGAAATTGATAAAGGAAATGTTTATAACAATATGTAAAACTAATCAAAACTAAACTACACTAAAAACTAAACTAAGAGAATTATGTAAAATGTAGTGTAAGAAGATGGTGTACAAATGATCGTATGCTCCCTCCTATTTAAAGTAGATTAGGAGCTAAAACGTAAAGAATCCGAGGAAGGCAAAATGAGCTTAGGAACGGGTGTTCCCGATCGGGACCATCAAACCCGATCGGGACCGTAATGTTTCTGGTCTCCGGTCTTCAATTGTTGATTAAATGCTCAAGGGATCCAATGTTTAGCTTTTATTGTGTAATTAAGCACCCGATTAAGACCTCAAATCTTTTGCATTTCTTCACAATTAGAATCCTATGCTCCTTAGTCTTCCTTTGACAATTATAATGTGGCATTGACTTTACTTTTGTAAAATGTTGTATTTGTTGGTCCATCAACTTCATATTAGTAGTGTCAACACTTCATTTTTGGTCCATCTCCCATGCTTGACTTAGCTTTTATTTCTAGTGTGGCATTTTAGCTCAACTTGTAGTCATTTTAGCTTAGAAAGCTAAGTTCACCTACAAAACATGTTAAAACACAAAATACACTAGAAACACTAATATTAGCTCAAAACACTAATGATAAGTGCAAAAGAACATGTAAATTAGAGCTAACATAAGGGGATAAAATATGCAAATTAGGCACTTATCCAACACCCTAGCAAAGAAATAATCAAATTCCAAGTCGCCAAATTTTTCCGCAGCATGTCATCAAAACTTGAACAACCTCATCAACACACTCATCACCCACGTCTACCAAAAAACAACCTATCAAATGTAAACTCATTCGATCTAAACCCACAACTCCACATACCACAAAACAGTTCCCAACTTCCCTCCACAAACTCGCTTCTGGTATACCCACTTATCATAGCACTAGACACGACATTCTTTCGGGCATTTCATCAAACACCTACCGTGCAGCACCAATCTCGCCAAAACTCATATGCAACGGTACAGCATTGTTACTGGAGTAAATGGGTCGTCTTGTAAAGGGTCCAAGTGTAATATTAAGCGAGTGAATGGCGTGCAACGCTTTGAGGGTTCGAGAATCCGCAAATTTATCGAGAATTTTGTGGATTAAAAGGTTTAAAATGGATTAAATGAATTTTGTGAATTCATCGAGAATTTTGGGTAGAGTTTTAAAGGTTGAAAATGGATTAAATTGGAGTAAAGTTGAGAAATTGGGAAGATTGGGCTTCGTTTAATGGTGAAGTTGCTGATACTATGACCAATATGGTGTGTTTAAAGTGTATTGAGCACACTTCAGAACTTTTAACCGAAAAATAACAAAAGGTGACTTGTACTCCAGGTTTCCCGTCTCCTGGGACTATTATGGGAAGAATGGTGGATAGGATAGATTTAATTGGAATTATTGATAGGATGGAGTGTTATTTGCATGGCGCTTATAGGATGGATTATTCTCATGAAATAATCCTATTTTTTTTTTTTTTGGTAAAATGTGAGCTTTTATAGAAATAAAAATAGAGATTACATCATTTGTTCCACATTTTAGGTACATCTAAAAACTAGACTTTTCATTGCCACATTCTAATCTAGCTAACTAAACTAGCTAGCCATACATTATCTCTGGCCATCAGTGGCTGCTTCACTTTCTGTAGGAGCCTGCTTTTCACTTGTTGTTTTACTTGGTGAATGAGCTGTTCAGGCCTCCTCAATACACAATCAACTCTGCACTTGTTTCGTTCATGCCATATATTATACCAGTATGCACACTTGGCCACTCTACATGCTTTCCTCTGCAATCTAGTATACTTATGCTGCTCCATTATCTTCAGTTGCAGCCAACACTCTATTCCTGCTAGAATCTGGATGTTGTATCCACATTCAGAAAAGAGGTGATGTTGAGATTCTGGACTCAGCTCACACAGAACACAAAGAGTAGTATCACAAATACCCCATTGCCAAAGCTTCACTCTGGTCTTGAGAGCATTTCTCTGTATCATCCAACTAACAAAAGCCTGTTTAGGCACATTCCAATCATCCCACACTTCCTGATACCATTGGACAGGGGGGTGTGCTCCCTTCAACCAATGATATCCATAACTCACTGTGTAACCTTTAGCATCAATGGACCACCAATTGTTCTGAAAACCAGGAGATAAACTATCCCTGACTTTGCAGATATTCCTCCAATTCCAATTGGAATCTGGAGGAGGCTGATACACATTCCAATCAGCTCCTTTCAAATACACATGGTCCACCCAGAGAACCCAAAGCCTATCAGCTTTCGTGTAAATCTAATTCACAAGCTTGCCTACATTGGCAACATTCCACACCCCAGCTTCATGTAATCCCAGACCTCCTTCTTTCTTGCTGCAACAGATATCATCCCATGCCACCATTGGGATTCTTTGATGTTCAGTACCTCCACTCCACAAATAATTTCTACAGATTGACTCTATTCTCTTGATCACACCTTTTGGAATGAGGAAAATTGCAGCCCAGTAATTATGAATAGTATTGAAAACTGATTTAATTAACACCAGCCTTCCCATGTAGCTCAGCTTTCTAGCTCCTATTCCATTAACCTTAGCAGTAATCTTATTGATCAGTATGTTGCAATCCTGCCTTGCTAACCTTCCAGGTTGAATGGGGACACCCAAGTATTTAAAAGGTAGTCTGCCTTCATTAAATCCTGAAACTTGAGCAATATCAGCTTTAACACTCTCTGACACCCCATTATACACTACCTCAGATTTGGATGCATTAACCTTCAACCCTGATGTAGCAGAAAAGGTAGCCATTGCTCTAAGCAACAACATAATAGACTGAATATCTCCTTTGTAGAACATAAGCAAGTCGTCAGCAAACAATAAATGAGTAAGTTTCAATGACTTGCAAAGGGGGTGAAATCTAAAATACCACTGTGTAGTGGCAAAATTAAGTATTCTGGTTAAATACTCCATACACACACAGAATAAAAGAGGAGAAATAAGATCTCCTTGTCTCAAACCCCTCTTTCCTTGGAAATAATCCTATTTAATAAAGTACCTTTGTATTGTTTGTCTTTTAAACTTACTACCTCAGGAAACTGAGATGGTAACAGTCCTATTTATTTGTGAATGTCTCGCTAAAGGCTTTTAAATAAATGAGGGTGTTAGAAAAGAACCTAGGGCTTCTTTCAAGCAAGTGACCTCGGCAGTAGGAATCGGTACTTTTACATTCGCATACTTGTCTTTATATAAGTGAGACACTTCCACTTTACGACAACCATGACGAAGGGGTATACCATGAACCTTATCTTGTTGAAGTTGGTCGTAAGTGAACACGTATCCTTTGGCAACAACAACTTTCTCTTTCCCCTTTAAACTGATGAGATGACAAGGCGTCTTCCAATCGCCCTTCACGACAGCTTTAATCAATTAGTACACATACATGCACTACCTTTAATGAATTTCATAAGTAAAAAACGTGTATGATATGAATAATTATTAACTAGCAGCTACTACCTCGCCAAAAGCCGGAATTGTCTTTGTCGGTGTTGAGAAGAACGTCTGGTCATCAACTTCCTCCGCCTCTTCCTGTGTCACGGCCTTCCTGGCTTCCTCTTCCTCTTCAACATCCTGAGAATGATCCTTTGGCACGTCCTCGGCTTCCCCCTCACTGTCTTCCTTCTCCCTTTCCATGTCCTCCTCGACTTCCTTCTTTACATTAACACTTGTCCATATAACACGTACTGATTTTCCAAATCATATAACACATTCATTTGTAAGACATATATAAAAACTATTGTTACCTCATTATCAATGACCATGTTTTCTTCGTCCTCCTCCGACAAGGCATCCTCCTCCTCCTCCTCCTCCTATGCATCCTTTATGACTTCCTGAACCATATATAAAGCAGTAGCTATGAAAATGAGATTACCTTTTTTAAGCTAAAAAGATTAATGACGGTGACGACAGCAAAGATGAGGATTTCACCATCAATCATTCTATTATTAATATCTTTCCAATTTCATTTATTTTAGAGTTGCATAAATTAACACGGTTCTTACAAGACCCGTTGAAGTGTTTATAATTTAAAATGGTTCGTTTGAGAACCGTTGTCACTATATTATTTACACGGAGACCTATTTATCTTTCAATTTTCATTTTATTATTAGATACGAAAGTATGAAAATGTTTATTTGATGGAATAATTATATGTTAATGTTTATTAATGAAACCTAAATCATTATTATTGTTTTGTTTGATAAGCATTTGCATGTAATGAAGAGTATAACTGCATCCTGCATTTTAAAAAAACGATTTTACAACTTTAGCATTTTCTGAGATTTTCAAGTGTAAGTGTGAGTTGTGAAAGTGTAAATGTGATTTTTTGAAGACGATTTTACAACTTTAGCATTTTCTGAGATTTTCAAGTGTAAGTGTGAGTTGTGAAAGTGTAAATGTGATTTTTTGAAGACGGTTTTACAACTTTAGCATTTTCTGAGATTTTCAAGTGTAAGTGTGAGTTGTGAAAGTGTAAATATGATTTTTTGAAGACGATTTTACAACTTTAACATTTCGACGTGTTTACAAGTGTAAGTCTGGAATTTTGAAAGTGTAACTTTGTTTTTTTAAGTCGATTTTGTGTACAAAAATTTGAACTTATATAATTTCAACATTTTACAA
>JAGPOY010003486.1:0-13108 GCA_018983105.1 Silene uniflora | reverse complement strand
TGGTTATCAATTTACCCTATTTATTTAACTTTATTATCTTTATTTAATGATGATCTTTTTGTTTTCCCTCACAATTATATAACAATAATCATAATTTCCATGTTATTTAAAAATTTGGTATCTAAAGTACAATATTATATATATGTATATATCGATTTTGTTGTCTTATTGTTGCTTTGATGATAAGATGGCAAAAGTACATTGTATATATCGATTTTCGATAATCTGTTTATATTAATTCTCTTGGTATAATTACTTATGAGTAGCATATCTTTTTTACTTTTAATTTTCAACTTGAGAATGAATGTTTTATCTATTTACCCACCTTATTAAAATAATTTTAATTTGATTAAACGTTACAATAGTTAAGAGAAAATGAGTAAAAAATATTTGAAGTCTTATATATCATCATTATTTCCACACTAAAAAAAAATATGTATAAATTATGTTATATACTACTTATTATTTTTTTAATTAATACGGAGTATTATCATTTTGATAAAGTTGACTAACAAAAATATCAAATTTGACGTTGAACAAAAATGATATCATTTGGTTACAAAAGTAATGATAATGAGAATAACAAAATACTAATGGTTAAAAAAAAACAATACTAAAGAAGAACATAAAATGTAAATTACTGAATATAAAGCTACTACAAAAAGTAGTAAAAAACATTTACGCCAACAAATTAATGACAAGTTAGAGCTTAACTCTTTCACTTTCACAATAAATTATCTCCTATTGAATAAACCACACCCCATCCTTTCAATATCTCTATCATAATATCGCAATAATTAGAACCCTATACAAATGTTTTGTGTATCTTTCCATCTTTTCTAACTTTTAATTCTTTCATTAATTTGTCATAAATTCAAATTCATCATCCTTTTTAAAAGCCAATCTTTTACTTTCATAAAATATGAGTATATTAGTATGAGATATCGTGGAGGTTTTCATGTGCCAACTTTATTTTCATTATTGATTCATAGAAACGACTCATTTTCTTGCTCAGTAAAACATACCTTAAATATGAACGGCTAAAATAATTATAGAGATAGACCACGAATGAAAATGCAAAAATCATCAAACCATTAAAGGGAAAAAAATGCATGAACGATCCTTAAACCGAACCCGTGAATTTCACGGGTCACAAAACTAGTTAAAGGTATTAAACATCAAAATTGAATGATGAATAAATGAATTTGTTTATACGTTTTGGTTAAGATGTTGGAAACCAATTTATCTTATTTTACAAGATAATCTAATCACTTGTTGAGAACTTTCAACCAAGCCCTTACATTTGCTTTCTCACATAATCAACTTAAGAGTAACTTTTTTTCTCCATTATGTAAATCATATATCATCTATAAATACATGTATCATTGGGACTAATCTTGGCTCTTAAACAGTGGATTAGGAAAGTCGTATTAATGTATGTTTTCTACACTACTAACGAGAAGAATTATCAAATAACACTAATTCTTGTGTGATACGGTATTTTAGGAGACAAACTCAACAATTAAGGGTGGGACGGTTTCAATGTCATTTTGGGCTAAATGCGAAGCGTATATTATATCAAAAACATGTAGTATCATTTTTTGACTGCACTCCTTTTCATGCACTGCTTGTATAGAATGAACAGATACAACATGTCCACCATTATAAATTAGCCTTAGTACTTGAATTTTTTTTTACACTTACTATGACATTTTATAGCTTTTAAGCTTATGTTGGTACTTGTGCTACACTCCTATTTCATGTAGACATTATGTTGTTGTTTTCCAGGTGCGATCAATCACCCTAGATACTTGGCTACCAGAACAAGTTACATTTATGCAATGTAAGATTAAAACTCTAATTTAATTCATTTTGTATCATTCGGAAATAAACTCCATGTATTGCTAACCCATCATTGCTGTTCTTGTATAGTGTCAATTTGTTACCTTCTGGAAACTCACATATAAGATCGACTCCGTATATGAATAGTTATCACCCGAGTTTTTAAGTGATGAGTATTTAATTGGCATTTTAGAGTTGGATTGGTCTAAAATTATACTCCCTCGCTCCCATCCTCTATATTCTTCCCCTTTAAGTTGAGCACAAGAATTAATAGGGGGAGTATAATATTTATAATGATATGAGTGGGGTTTGATGATTGGAGAGAGCTATGAATAATTAGGATTAAATATTAATAAAGGATATGGGTAGGTTTCGTGAATGGAGAGAGGTATGAATAATTAGGGTTAACTATTAATAAAGGATATGTCTATCTGGGTTTGGTGATTGTAGAGAGGTAGGAGTATAATGTTAAAAAACATTCTCAAAACGTAAAAAGGGAAGAAAATCTGAATAATCCGTTTTGGGAAATAGGGAAGAATATCGAGGATGGGAGGGAGTACTATAGTAAAAACATCTCTTGGTCAGAAAGAGGGTAGATGTAAGTTAAGATTCTGGTATCTGCATTGTTTTTACTCATTATAATATGATTTATAGATATATTGCAAATATATATAGCGCAGCTCGCCTCTTCACAGACTTGTATATAAGTTACAAAATTAGAATAAAGACTTTCTCATCACCAATATGACTCAATTTACTCTTCAAAATTAATAAATTTGGCATAACTTTGTTAAAATATGAAATAGTTTATTAAATTTTTGTGCGCTTCCAGCTATAGGTAATTCTAAATCGAATGAATACTGGGAAGCAGAGTTGCCTACAAATTATGATCGGGGAGAAATCGAGAGATTTATACATGCCAAGTAACTTCTTACAAAGCGCCCAAATTTGTGTTTTTATGCGAAGTTGAGTTGTACAAAGTATAGGTCGTTTTATGTTGATAAATGTGGCTCGTAATTTGCAGGTATATAGATAAACGATGGGCTTCTAAAAAAGTATCAAAACCAATTCCAATACCATCTCAAAGATCCAAAAACGATGTCCCAAGAAAACAAAAGAGATTGTCATTGGATGAACAAAGCTTTCATATATACACTGAAAAAATCGCACCTCCTGATGTCAAGATACGCACTGTAACTTCCTCGTTTATGTTATTCTTTTGTTTCTTCTTTATTCATATTAGTCACTTTTATTTGAACACATTTTTATGTAAGCTGGTAGAGTTAATAAGTTTTGTGAAAGGTACTCATTTTCATAGATAACTAACAGTAACCTTGTAGGTAAATGGTATGATTATTTGGATCATTTTACAACATTACCAACTAGATATTAAACAACTAGCAGAATTCTTTAGAAAAACATGTTGATAATTTGTACTCCTTTTTTTTACTAACAGTAACTAGATATATTGTCCTTATCTTTTTTTTTTTTACTTTAATGATCAAGCATCACAAATTTTGCATTGTACTTTTACTTAAGCTAAAGAAATTAAAAGTCATAATTAATATTAGAGGTTGAGCACCAGTGACAAACGGGTATGGTAAACTTCATGAAGGTAGTACGCTTTTCAAAATAAGTTTTTATGTGTTGACATGTTTGAGCTAATGTTTCTTTTTTAGACTCTGTTTAGCAAAACAAATTTGGATTTTTTTTTGTTTTTCTACCAATGTAGCTATTTGACCAAAATTTTGGTTATACTTATTTTTGCTTAGGTGTTCAGCAAGTAGCTTATTAGTAGATTATTCAGTAAATAAGCTAGTTGAGATGAAAAATTACATGGATTAGCACGTGAGAAAGATTTATAATATGAAATATTAAATACTTATAATGCTATTTATGTCATTTATCATATTACAATTATCTTTGAGCTAATTTGTTAAATAGTTTTAATGTACAGCAATCAGTTAGTTTACAAGCTCTTGATTTTCAGTTAGCTTATATGTTTTCATCTAGTTTATAAGCTTTTAGATACCTTTTTATTTTTTAGTTATATTTTCACTTAATTTCGCCAAATAGAGTCTTAGTATAATTTCAGGGGTTATAGTGGTTTTCTGCATTTTATATAAAAGATATGTCATAGATTTATCATTTCAACATAATTAAAAGGTGATATTTGATTGGTCAGTGTACTAATCTTGTCAAATCAGAAAACCGTGTCTATGTGAGGTAGCACTATGTATAGTTTGGTTAATTTTAGTGGAATAATTTACTTTTAAAGTTTCAAAGTATATTGATGGTTGAACAGGGTTCACTGGACATGAGCGACCTACTAATTTCCTTCCCTTGCGACTCGTGCTTATCTCATAATCATTATTCAAACATGGGAAATCCATATGTTCCTCCTTCTGATTGGACTACCTTCGAATGTAAGTGAGATCCTTGTGAAACATGCTTATCTCATAACCAATATGCTTCCTCTAGATAGACTCGCGCCGTATATTTACTCATAACTTCTACTAGTTTGTTGTTTGTATTGCCACCATCTAAATTTGGTGGTTCAATAATTTTGATTTTGACTAATAGTTCATTCAAATGTATGTCGTTATGTACTTCCCGCTTTTCTACGAGTTCTTTCATTTTGAAGATGTCATATTACTTAACAAAAACTATAAAAAATATACATGGTAGAGATGGAAAAAGGTTGGTGAGCCATTTGCACAAGAGTAATGAGGGCGGAAAAAAGTGGCAAAAATCAAAACAAATGGCAATAACAAAAGATGGACAAAATTATACAAAAGGAGACATTACGATGTAAAACTTATTACATTGGATCTACGGAATTTACTAACCATACTATCATTTTTAAAATGGTTTATGTTGTAGATTGTAAAGAGCAAAGGTCAAGGTTAATATCGGTTGCCTGTTTAGGTAAAATAGGAACAATATAAATGAGATAATAACAATAATATCATCTTGGGTCTGTGTTTATTTATATTGCATCTTCTTATACTTTAAATATTTCACTGGAGACTATCTTTTGTTTGTGCAGAAAATACTCTTGTAAGAAGATAATTTTGATATGATATATTTGCATAGAAGTAGAAGTGGGATGATCTTGACTTGCTAAGATGGAGTTACTACATTTTTCAAATCCCATGTAGATCTCCTACTCCTACTCCGCCCTGCCCCCACCGATCCATCTACCCAAAATGATACGGTTCGGCGAAGGTAAAGCATAACCAAAACACACATTTTCATTTTTGCCATATATATTTTTAGTCAAGTCCTCTTTTTGTCTGACGGTTGAAATAGTGGACAATTGAAACTTTTTTAGCAATATCTACAATGATTAGGACCAATTGTTTGGCAAGTCAACAAAGTCGCATGTGAGACATTTTGTATAGTGTTAGACCAATTATATAGTGCTTTTTACTTGCTCGAAAGAAGTGGATTAGATATCCATGTAAATTGTCCTAATGTAAGGCCTAAATCGTTTTAACGATTTTTGAAAGTCTGAATATGACTATCAATTGTCACGATATGGTCCATGGTTCTAAATATTAGCCTACATGTAAATCTTCCAAGTTATTTCCAAACACATGAAAAATGAAATATGAATTGTCCTTCTGCAAACTTGTTTGATTGTAAAAAAGGGAAGAACGTTAAATTCCTACATCTTGCTACATGACGTAGGCACTACATGATGTAGGCAATGACTCGCTCCTTCTCCCCTCTTGGTAGTTCCACCTTCCCACATTTTTGGATAAATAGTAACTGGACCGCGCGCGAGTGCTCATTGTACCCAATTGCCATGAATTTTTTCTAACTAATTTATTATCGAGTGATATTGTATTCCACAATAATGAACATATATTCTTGAAATCGAACAATGGAGTTAACAGTTTCAACTGTATTACTTGAACTCAAACTGAGTTAATCAACTTCCCATGTTATAGATATTCGAACTAGCATTTCACAGAATGGATTTTTCAAAGTTGAAGCCATCTATGGAAATGATTGGTCTAATTTGGAGTCCAATCACTTTTGGATTGTTCCGTTTAAGACTATAGCTTGATTTATTTTGCCGAGTTTTAGTATTGACCCGTAGTCGGTTAATGTCTCCAAATACAAGTGTAAACACCTCAAAGTTGTCTACTAGCCTTACGGGTACCCATTGATTTGGCAAAAATTTAATGACTAAATGAAAATTGACAATGTTATAATTTTTGGCTCTTTACGCTTGTTTTCCGATAAATCACATAAAATGGCCTAAAACCAACCTTCGATACGATCCAGTGCATTTCGAACGAGTCAATAAATTGTAGAGGTTATCTTTTGATACTTGATTCGAGATAATTGTGATTGGCCCAAAACCAATACACGACAGGGAAGAAATTATTCATTTATATGCGCCGTGTAAAATTGAACATTGCTTGCTTTCGAGATCTGTAGTGAGTAAATAAATACCCAATGAAGTCCACTTCTTTTGCTATATTATGTAGAATGGCATAGGACATTCAGTGGAGATAAACTTGTAAACTTTTGTAATTGTTTGAAAGTGCAAATATTAGTGGAGGATAGGATTTACATTGTATATTGCTACTGTGGATGTGGGATTTTAGGGGTTTTACGCCAAAGTATCCACGGGGTGCCCTTTATTCTAAAAGATCGTTTTTCTTAGGAGTCGCCACCAAATTTAAGGAAATTTGGAAACCCTTTTGAAAAGAGATTTGAGTTCGGTGTGAAAGTACGTGATGGGAAGCTTGTTTAATTTCATTAAATAACACCCACCCCCGCCCGTTGCAATAACGGCCTCTACTAAGAAATGTGATGGCTAATTTGGATCGCATTGTAATCGTTATATGAAGTGCAAACACAATGTTTACCCTAACATGTGAGATTTGGTTTCTAATCATTTAATGCAACTAATATACTTTGTCCAAGTGATTTAGCATGCGAGGTTGATTTGAACTATGCTAACAAGCATTCACAACATGGCTTAGAGGGGAATGGGGGAGCCGTTGGGGAGCTAAACTATTACAACCCGGACGATTCTCGTCGACTCGATGCACAAACAATTGAAATAAAGATACAACCCGATCTAAATACAATTGCTAAACAAGATCGACAGACACCTCGACACGCCTACCTAAGCGTAGAAAACCGTGCAAATGGTGAGGCCACGGCTCACATGGACTTCGTCCTTGGCCTCATCATTGTTTTGTGCACTCGCTTCGATTTAATTAGTTAAATACTTCAATTTAACTAACCAAGACAAAGGTTTTGTAAAATCATTTTGACTCAAAATAAAGGACTAACTAGACCCATATTTAAAGTACAATTACATTGCTTGAATTGAATTACAATAGATTACAACGATTAAATAACAATTACAATTGAAATAAAACCGTAATAACTAAAATAAACAAGACAAAATTGAACCAACATTGGCACGAAGGCCGAGGCAAGACTATTCTAGTCGTTGAGTGTCATGAATCGGATGCTAAGCACGCGCAATTCAACTAGCAAGAAATTGTCATAAGAGAAGTTGAATTCAATTAACTTTTAAAGAAATTCATTTAATTCCTATGTCGAGTTATGTATGACCTATGAATGTCTAATTCATTTAATATGCTTTCTACATAATAATTGGTCAAGTCGAGATTTAGCAAACGATATAAACAAACATGCATAAATCGTAAACTAACTAAACATGCGACAATTCTAATTATTTCATAATTAAAATTAAAACAAAACATTAAACACGCCAAACTAATTAATTATTTCATAAGTAATCACTAAACATGGGAGATTGATTTAAACAAACTAAAATTTCATTTTAATTGATTTAAAACATGTTATCGTCATACAAACGTAAACAATTCATTAAACATTTTAATTATTCTAACTAAACATGTTATCGTCATAAATTGAAAACTAAGCATGTGATTAACATACTAAACAACAACTAATCACCATCATTAACGAAATATAATTATGAAACATTAAATAATGCAACGATAATTAAAAGACGATAAAAAAGGAACAATAGGCCTTTCGGCCGTGAGCAAACACGAGAAAAAGAGAAGGGAAAGAGACGAGATTTTCAGCACCCTCAACTTACATGTAAACTTGGACACCACTCGGATCCCGTATGCAAGCGTTACTTAGAAGACGCGTCTTCGACGATTACAAAAACAATTTACGAAACAATTTGACAAAACAATTTCGAAATACTTAACAAATTTGCGAGTAGTAGGTTCCTCGCGCAACGATTTTCAAAAGGCTATTGTGACTTCGTTTCTTACTCAATTTTAAAAACGAAAGACGTTCTGGAATCCTTGGACTCCGAATTTTAAAACTATACCAAAAAACAGCGACAAAAACGACTCGAATTTGACTCAAAACGAACAAAACCATGCCCTGTCCAAACCGCAGGACAACACGAAATAAAGAGCGAATGATCACTCTAAAGTTCGTCTAATCCCTTGTATGAACTATGAACTTTGCTTCTTGGTTTGAATGGAGATTATGGTTGCTTTTTGCCGTGAAATATGAGAGGCAATGCTAGGGTTTTTCGAGAGCTTTTTGATCTTTAAATTCCTTCCCCTTCACTCGTGTTCATGCTCGGTTTATATTGAAAATGGAGGGGAGGGGTGCTTCTAGGGTTCTAAGGCTAGGTTTTTAGTTGGTGATAGGTTGCTTGGAGAGGAGGATATTGCATTTGGTCGAAATATGGAATGTGAATGGAGACAATTCGGTTTTGGGAGGGAATTACTTTTTCACATACAGACTTTACTCTTTCACATATATTTTTTCATTAATTTTCCATAACATACCCTTTTTCCAAACCTTGTTTCCTAAAACCTAACCAAATTAAGTCTTATACTACTTTTTTCTCTATAATCGAATCTAATTGTTTTATTTTAAAAACTCGAATAATGGATTATAATTTTTCAATTGGTGAAATAATTTTGATTTTTGGGCAATTATTAATATGCTTTATTTAAATTATTAGGGTTTATCAATTATTGCGATAAATATGTTTACTTGTTTTCAATTAGGGTTTATGGCTGGTGTGAGGCGTGGTAGTTAGGGTGGTGGACATTGGTTTTGGGCGGTGCGTGAGGGTGGTGCTAGGATAATGTTGTGTGTGGTGCATTGGTTAGGTGGTCGTGACAGGGGTTTGTGGTGGTCAGGTTGTCAGGTGGGAATGGAGTGGTGGTAGTCAGGTGGTGGGGAGGCTTGGACGTGGGGTTTGTGCCAATCACTTATACTAGCATCCTGCAAGTATTGTTACATGCAACTGTACAACATGTTTAAAACAATTAATCATATAGAATGACCACCCCAGGTGGAAGTGCAGGGCAGGCAAGCACACTAACAATAACGACAGAAACTTGTTTCACGGTAAAATGAGTAAACTTTTTAGCAATGGTTTTAACTGAAATAAACTTCATAGCAATTGTAATCAGCATCAACTCAAGGAGAATCCAAAGAGTGGAAAAGATGTGAACTTCCCTGCCAAAACGAAACTACTCCATCCGTCTCAGTCCTTTGTGTACTTTTTCTTTTCTTTGTGGCGGTATTTGGATCATAGTTTACAAATGATCGGGACGAAGGAATTAAATTTAGGAAAATACCCAATTACTTATACTACTTTTCATTTACTTTTGATTAATTCCCATCACAATAGAAATCATGGGCATACACTCATATGAGTATTAAAACTTGAATATGAAGTGAAGTAGTGAAGTAAGTCAAATGACCAACAGACAACAGTACAAAAAACAAAGTGATTTGGTTCCAAACTTGCTGCAAGTACTGATTCGCCCTTCTAAATTTCCAATTATAATTGATTCCATTGCCTGAACAATAACTCAATTATCGTCATACTTGCAACCATCTGAAATTCTGAATTTAATCGAAATTCGCCGTTTAGGTATAATTGAACAAATAATACGGTGGAAAACATGATGTCAAACAGAGGTCGGACAAGGGTAGTCGGATAAAGGGAACATCGAGGTCGACCGGAGCACGTGTAGTCGGAGTAAAGTTGGATGAAGGGGGTTATTAGAGGGAGATGAAGGAAGGGAGTTGAAAGAAATCTGAGGAAAGGAGAGAAAAAAATGACAAGGGTATAATTGTAAAAGGCGTATGTGAAAGAGTAAAATTCGTATGTGAAAAAGTACGACCCTTTTGGGAAGAGATAATGCAAAAGATTGCATTTCGGTTTTGGAAGGAGTTTGATGGCTGGTAGAATGTGCAAAATATCTTCCTTTACTTGGGTAATAAGCTATGGGAAATGGGTAGGGGAAACGGGTTAAATTGGATTCGATATGGGGCTCGGGTTCCCTCTGTTTTGCCGCGTAAAAACAGAGCACGGGTTGGTTCGTGGGCTCGGATTCTGGGTCGGGTTCGGGCTTGGTGTAGGATGGGTACTGGGATTGTGGGCTAGGTGTAGGATGGGTGGTGGGCTAGGAGAGTGTTGGGTTGGGTGGTGGTTGGCTGCGAAACAGGGGCTGCAAACGGGGTGTCGGGGTTGGATTTGAATGGGTTTGGCGGGAAGAAAAGGGATGGGAGAGGTGTTGGTATGGGGGTTCGAACACGAGACCATTAGGGGACGAGATGTGCCAGCTTTACTCCTCGATTTTATTGCTCAAATTGTACTAAAAACAAGCTTAAAACCGTCTCAAAAATCTCACTTAAAATCGCTTTAAAATCTAATTTTTCAAATTAAATAAAATCGATAAACCGTAACCGCCACACATACTTCATTTTCAAATTAATTCAAAATTCAAACTTTTAAAATAATTTATTTGTCAAATAAATTTTAAAAAGATTTTAAATCAAAATAAACTCGAAAAAGCCCAAACCAAAGAAACAAATTTTATTTATTTCAAAGTTTAAAACAAATAATTTAAATTTCATTTAAATTATAAAACCGTCAAATAGTACCCGTCTCGTATCGCAAAACGGAATCCATTAAAGAGCGGCTCAAGTAGACATGTGTCCTATCATCATCGAGTGTTTTGTCGGGATTTCTGTAAATTCCAATATCGACGGATGCGGATATCTACAGAGCCCCCACTTTGACTGAGGCTTGGACAAGCCAAAGTCAAAGTATACCCCAGGTCCCTCTCGACCTGAGGATTTTTCGGGTCGTTTAGATTCCAGTAGACTTGCGTATATAAACTCGCCAGCCATAAGAAGAGATCATACCTGAAGCCTGGTTCTGGACACCTCAACTTTCATCATCACTAATTCATCGTTGCTCATCGACCCTTTGTGTCATTGTCAACATTCGTCTTTGGTCATCGACTCGTGGTTTCGTCATTTTCATAAACTTTCATATGTGGGGGTTTGAGCCTTATCCTTAGGCGCCTACGTATCCGTTGTGACGGAATCAAACCCGTATCGTAGTTCGACAGTTCATCATCGGATGTCGTCCCATTATCATAATCATTTCTTCGTTGGTCGTCGACCCATCATTATAATCATTTCATTGGTGCCGAACTTTGAGGGGTGCTTCATTATCTTTACGTCAGTGCCCAACTTTGAGCGGTGTCATATCATCTTGAGTTGGTGCTCAACTTTGAGCGTTGTTTCATCATTGGCTGACGCTCAACTTTGAGCGACATTTCATCGTTGGTTGACGCTCAACTTTGAGCGACATTTCATCTTTGGTTGACCCTAAACTTTGAGCGAAATTTCATCGTTGGTTGACGCTCCACTTTGAGGGACATTTCATCATTGGTTATGTCCCGCTGGGGAACATTTTACTTGGTGGAGACTTCTCCGTTCATCATCATATTGGTCTCTGGAGCCAAAGGCGACAGAGCCCCCAATTACATGGGGATCTAAAGTCGGAGACTTTGGAGCCCCCAGTAAAAGCGTACCTGCATAAACTTGGACATACATCATAAACATAACATTGTTCCGAACTTTCGGAAAACTTATCAAAACATAGATGGACCGAAGGCCCGCACTTAAACATTGAGTTTGGTTCTAGACCCGACTCGTACATGGGCATGGGCTTCGCCCCAAACCTTGACATTTTGAAAATGGGCACTGCCCCAGAACTCATCATTTGAAAATGGGTTTCACCCTAGTACTTTTACTTTTCATTTTTGAAGATGGGCTTCGCTCTGAAACTTAACATTTGCAAAATAGTTTCGCCCAAAACTTAATATGTGAAAATTGGTTTCACCCAAAACTTAGCATTTGAAACCTTCGACACTTTGAAAGCAGGCTTCGCCTCAAGCTTTAAGATTGATTATCATCTGAAAATGGGCTTCGCCCTGACCTTAGCATTTGAAAATAGGCTTCGCCTTGAACTTGCATTTTCATTTTGAAAATGGGCTTCGCCCGTCATTTTGTATTTTCGAAAGAAATTTGAACTTCCGAAATTTCATCTATCGAAACAAACATATATGATGGTAGACTCGTGTCATGACCCGTAAACAAATGAGATAAAATCCGTAAGTGTATACGGGTTTTAAATGTGACTCGCTGGGGAGGTTCAAACATTGACTCGCCGGGGATAGAAAAGTAGATTAGCCATTCTGGCCCGCGAAATCCACGAATTCTATGTAAAACTAACACAAACAAGGAGGGGGAAGCCCGGAGGCCCGCGCCCCCAAGGTCCACTCGCCCATGCGATGTGGCGGGTAGGGTTTCACTACACCAATTCTGGCCATCAATAACGAGCGTATCATAACGGATTAGAGCATATAATAACGACACTTAGATTACCGTTTTCTAAATATTGGCGGAAACCTAGAACGCGCCATAACAATAACGGATTCTAAGTGATAACCGTTGTCATTATATCTAGACAATGGTTGTTTAATAAACCGTTATAACAAACGTTTTACGGTTCCCAAAACCTCGTTGTAGAATCACACTCTTGTCAACGTTTTTATACAACCGTTACCTGTTCAAGAAAACGGCCTTTGGAAAACTGTTTTACATTGTTATCGACAACAGTTCTATAGTACCCGTTGTTATGTTATAGCTACGTATTTCCTGTAACCGTTACTATTTTCTATTATGAAAGAACGAGTTTCAATTCAGCCGTAGTCAATAAAGTATTCAATTTGACCAACTTGACCACTGCATGCATACCCTTAATTATCATCAGTACTTTAATAAATATTCAATTTGAGCAATAGAATTTCATTAATGTGACCACAATAATTCTATTAATATGCGCTAGGTTAAAATCAAAATTACCAAACATTTTACTCTCTAAATTTCTTTCTAA
>JAGPOY010003485.1:0-13108 GCA_018983105.1 Silene uniflora | reverse complement strand
GGCACGCCTCCTATTAATCCGTTTGACTTATTCTACCTCAATCTTCCGTTCTTTGCACACGTTTTCTAATGCTCAATAAGGTTTTGACTGGGTCTTCCTCGAATGTAGGTCTTGATTCCCTTCTTTAGATATCTGTCCAGGGTAGATAAGCTGGGGGGAACTCCGGGAATTCCTTCCATACCTGCTTAGCTTTTGCCTTTATCCTGGCTGGAATTGGTCTTTTATATTTTCTAATATGTATTTGTCCGGCCTTGTTACCATGTTGTCCTCCTTGCGTTGCCGGACTAGTTCTTATCCTGACCAGGCCAAAGTGGGCTCAACATCCACCACAACAGCCGTAGAGGCAACAAGGGGATGATGATCAACAGGCAAAGGCGGCAAAGAGGGAGATGCGGTGACCGGGTGCTTACTCTGCAGGGCCACAAGGGTGGCGTCAGAGTAAGGGGCAATACCTGAGGAAGAAAGCACCCTAACGGCAGCAGTGTAATGACCATCACAAATCTTCCTCCGACACTGCCGAAGGTTAGCCTCGCTCAAATCAAGGTCCTCCTCCAAATGGAAGGAAGGGGGAACCTCATCCAAAGCCGCCTGAAAAAGCTGCCAACTGCCACCAGGCACACCCCAAGCAAGAATAGCACTGGTAATACTCTCCTCCTGACGCTGACGTCTGACTGCTGTCCGACACTCAAGATTACTCCTCGGAGAAAACGTCCTAAGTATGCAAAGAGGTAACACAAGCAAACGGATCCAGCAAGAGAGATCAGCAGGAGAGGCAGCCACATCATCTAATGCCCCTTTAAAAACCCGAGCAAACCCAAGGCGACACTTAGGAGGAATAGATTTGACGGTGCGGAGCCCTAAAGAAAGCAAACGATCAAGCAAAGAGATAGTCCAACCAACTGGCGCAGCCCCAATGTCAGATGAGACCGACGGAGAAGGAACAGAAGGCCGGGGAATACCAGAAATAATAAAGCGGACAAGGCCATCACCACCCTTCGGTGGCTCCACAACAGAACCATCCTCACTATGCTGACATTTCTTACGAAAGGTATGAGTGGTAAGACACACCCCGCAAAGCCAGACCTCCATCCGCCGAAAAGTAATTTCAGCATTAGAAAAAACCGTCAAACTATCAGCAAGAGTTTGACGCGTAAGGACCATCGCTTCGTCACAAAAATGTCGATCCTTTAAGTGCGTTAGTAGGGCGCTTCTAACAAGAACCTTACCCCGATTATCCCGACATTCATGAAGACCAACGAAAGGGCAATGAAACTGAACTAAAGCAGGCATGTTGAGGACAAAGACCCCACCAACAACCTGCAAGAAAAAAACTAATGTAGCCAACACAACACAATCAAGAAAAACACCACCGAAACGGGTATCACCGTGAGCTCCAAACGGCCCCAAAGCACCAACAAACAAAGCCACCACCACACCAAAACCTACCCACCACACTCACGACCACAACCAGCAGCAAAGACAGCGGCAGTAGCAAGGACAGCGGCAGCAGCAAGGCAGACAGGCAGCAGCAAAGAAAGACGAAAGGAAAAAGAAGCCACCACCTCACCAACTAGCACCACCCCACAACCATGGAGGCAGATGACGGCCACCCCTAGCAGCAACGGCGGCAAGGCGGCAGTAGTAGCACACCGGCAGCAGCAGAAAAGTAAAAGAAAAATGGAAAAATGGAAAAAGGTAAACACACAAAACAAGGCGGCTGTAGCAGCAATGAAGGCGGCCGACAAGGATGCCAGACGCTACCACCAGTAACCTTAGCAGAGCAGGACCGCCACCAGCAGCCAGTGACCTAGGCGAGTCAGAGAACGAGCCAAAATGGGAAGCCCTAACCCGAAACACGCACAGATCACAAAAAGCGAGTCTATATATTGCTCCTCCCACCTTACCTTACACTACTTTACTTTACCTTACATTAGAAAAGAGATTAGCTTTTCAATATTGTAACTCAAGAACCCTATTTTATTTTCATTTTTGTTCTTTTCAATTTCTCTTTAATTAAATTTACAATCTTTCTTCATTATTAGTTTAATTAGTCTCTAGTTTATTCAAGTTCTTCAATTTCTCAATAGTTTACATTTGGTATTTTGGGTTGTAAATTGAGGGAAGAAGACATTCACCCTCCATTTTATCATCCAAGTTTGTTACTTTTCTCTTAATAGATATAATTCTCATCTTTTATTTACAATTACTTCATTAGTTTACATTTATTGTCTTACTTGTTTGTTATTAATTCAAAGTTGAAACCTTTATCATGTTTACCATGTTTGCTTGTGTTTTGTTCCAATTTATTGTTAATTTCTCACCCATGAATATGTGTGAGTAGTCCTACCTAAGGTTATGGGGGATCTTCGGTGATTAAAGGGGATTTGAATGGGTTGTTAACACTTTGATTTGGGTAGTCATTTGGTCTTTTGGTTCATGCATATGAAGTGTTTGATGAAATGCTTAAATGAAAGTTTGTGTTTTTCATCTTGCATGTTTAACCCATCTTGGTGCGAAAGTTATTGGAGGGTCTTTATGCATGTTTGTAATGACTAAGTGAAAGCTTGTTTGTAAACTTGAGGTGACTAGCCTTTGCTCCCATGCCTATGAAGTGTTCGATGAAATGCTTGAACGAAAGTTTGAGTATCATGTTTAGTCTATCCTAGGGCGAAAGTCAATGGAAGGCCTATATGGCATGGTCGAGTCAAGTTTTCTTTGCTAAGTGAATGCTTGTTGATTAACTCTCTTTGTCTAAGAAATTAGACCAATCCTAGACCGTTTCCCCGACCTACCCAAGTGAACCATATGACCTTAGTTTTCCTTAATTTGAGTAGCAATTATTTCATTTAGTTTATTTTCATATTTAACTTGCATTTTAGTTTACAATCAATCAACCTCATTCGTTTGTTAGACTAAATTAAGACTTGAACGAGCTAAGTAGCAACCCCTCCATCCTCGTGGTTCGACCCCGATTTATACTACTTAAATTGGGTTATTTTACAATTTTCTTTTGATCAGGAAATGACTACAAAATCCCGTTATCAGCTCTCCATGGACCTGCTAGGTAGCCGTGCTCAAAGCTCTCCGGGGGACCCCTAGTGGCCGATCAACTCCGTAGCTGGCAACCACGCCCCTGTCGTTACCCACACCACTCCACCAGACTGGTTGTGCTAGCTTCGTCCCGATGCCCTGCATATGGGCCATCTCATGCATGTTCCGAAGAACCAAGGTAGTGGATAGCCGCTCCGCAAGGTCATGAGGCTGCATCCTAGGGTCATAAGATGTAGGGTAAGATGGATAGGAATACAGTGCATAGCTCGCTGGTGTAGGCTGGGCCTCCACAATCCCCTCCTCAGCTGCTCTCGCCCTACGGTGTTCCCTAGGTGGTTGTCCCACCATTCTCCCCTTGCTAGAGGGTGGTGGCTTAGGCATGGTGACCAACGCACTAGAGGGTATGATGTAGTACTGTTGCTCAGGCGGTCCCTCCAAGTATCCAGGCTCCACTTCCTCAAGATGGTCAAGGTTAGGGATATTCTCCTCGTCGGGTAAGACGATCCACTACTTTCCTCTCACTCTCCATGCCAAGGTCCCATCTCCCATATCCCGGAGCCACAAATTATTGACAAGGTAAGCTTGGTCCAACAAAGGTGGTCCCTCAAACATCTTACTCACGGGTTCATCAAGGGACTAAAAGTTGGTCAGTTTTCTTGCCAAACGAGTCACAATGGCCCCACAACCGATGTACCTAGAAGGAGAGGTGGCCATAAGAGCCAAAGTGGAACACACAACTCCCGGAGCACTATAATACCAACGCTCCGTACGACGGGGGTTAAGATAAGACATGAGAAGCATCACCTCATGGGAATTTAGCTTGCTAGCATCACTACGTGCAAAGAGCAAGCACGTAATGGATCTCAAGAAAACTCGAAGAGCTATGTGTTGAACATCATTAATCAACATCGAGCTAGCGGAAGGTACTGGGTTGCCGGTAAGGTATGTCATATAATGAGGGGCTCCACATTTGTTTGGCACATCCGGAATGTACAAATCTTACTCTGGTTCCAATCGCAAGTGTTGGGCAAACTCATTGAGGGTGAAGTAGAAATCAGTGTTCATCAGTCGGAAGTCTACGGTCCTTCCTAACGAGTCAAAGTGGAAAGAGCTCATAAACTTTAAGGTCAGGAAAGGGTATGACTTCTTACGCAAATAATACAATCCCTCCATTCCCAAAATCTCATAAATGTGCCTAACATCATCCTCAATGTCCAAGGCAGTCAGGGTCTCTATATCAATGCATCGAGTAGGTCTCATGGTTCGAGATAGTAATGCCTCAAAATTATTACGCTGCAAATAGTTAGAGAATACTACCATCGGATACTTCTGATTAGGAGGCACAACGGCTGGGTTAGCTCATCCCGCTACAGCTCTTGGTACAACCTCAGATGGCTCGCCAACCTCAACAGTCGGCTCTTGCCTCGCCGCGGCCGCTTGGGCCCGTCTTTCAGCTGTCGTAGTACGGGTGCTTTTCCTAGTTGGAGCATGTGGTTTGGGCGCCATGCTGCAAAAGTATAGATTTCACCAAGATAATTAAACAACCTTGATTACTAAGAAAGAATTAGAACGAATCTCAGGTCTACAAGTGACGGGCTCAGGACAGATTTTTAAGGCGATTTTAAGATGGTTTAAGATGGTTTTTCTTCAATCCAGGAACACGGGTAGGTTACGATTCAAGCATGAGCTATAATCCATGGGCACAAATTGATTCAAGCAAGCAAAAATTTGGGCAAAATTTCTAGATAAACCCTAGAAATCAATTTGAGTGAAATTGGCAGATTTGGGGTACAAATCAATCACACTAGCAACAACAACCACCCTAAAGCAATGCTATAAAGAGTATGTGTGATAGCGGCAAAATTTAGATGTAGAAAGGGCGAAATCTCAGAAATTTTGGGTGCTAAGAACAACCAAACAGGAGGAAAAAGCATTAATGTCGGATTTCTTACCTTGTGGTGGGGATGAACAAGAGATGAAGAGTAGAACTTGAAGGATTCTAGCAACTACAAACTAACCTTGGTGATGAGAGCTTAGGGTTTTGAGAGAGTTGTGTGAGAATTGGAATGAATGAATTGTGTTTTATGATGTATAAATCTCGATTTTTAGAAAACACGGGTTCGGTCGAAAACAGGTGTACTCCGCCGAGTATTAGTTGTACTCGGTCGAGTAAGCTCGACTCGGTCGAGTAACAGTTGTATTCGGCCGAGTACGATTTCGGCAGACTGAACCTCAACTTCTGCCAAATAGTGACTCGATCGAGTACACTGTAGCTCGGTCGAGTGCGACGAGCTCGGTCGAGTGTTGCTCTGCTCGGCCGAGTATACTGTACGGGTTACCAAACTTCGGTTTTTTATTCCTGCAACACCAAAAGACATTGGTCGGAGTGTGGGTTGTACCCGAAACTCGTCCCAGATAAGTACCTATAAATACTAGTACATCACGAATACACCAAATACAACTTTCTATGCTATCAACCCGACATGTCGTTATGAATTACGTGAGCCTTTAATTACAACATACGGCGGTTAATCTACTAGTTATCATATATTTAGGCATGCGTTCACGCAACCTCCACTTAGAAACACGTACATACACATTACTGACTTACCTCGAGCTCGCAGCGCTGCACAACACAACATGTTACACAATTCATGCTACCACGGATTCACCATACTAGGCATACTACTATCATTTCCACTCATACATGCACTTGGCATAATAACATAATATTCACACCTCCTTTCTAACAACCAAACATAGTACGGCGGTCCATCTACTTTGCATACACACATATCATAGCATCGACACACACATGAAACTTTGCAACCAGCTAAGCATAAGAGGATTATACACATACCACATATTCCCTTTACCCACGCGACGTCACTGGCTTAAGCATGTAAGGGCCGGGACTTTAAGATGAGGGCGCCTACCCATCCAAGATCGACATTAAAGGGCTCCCAACACACATACACCAGGTTCATTTTATTACTCGCTACATTCATTGGGTTCATTGGTTACAAGTTCCAAAATCGTTCGCTCTGATACCACTTTGTAACACCTTTAACCAACAAAGAGCCTTAGCAAGGACCTTCCCCATTTGGTAAGGGTGTCACCATCTCGGTTACCCGAGGAAGTGAGAATCAAATAAACGATAAGGATACTTTAATTACATTTTTAATACTTACAACATCACAACAACTATCGATATACAAAAGAAAGGTACAACTAGTCTATGAACTGACTCTAACACTAACTGCTCAGCTACGTGATATGCCGTGACTCCGACTGTCCCCACTCCCATAAGCCATCACCAAGATAACCTGACAGCCAACTGCTCACCATTCCCCAATGGATCACCGCAGGTCAAAGACAACAACAAACGGGGTCAGTCATCTGTAAGCAATACACAAGAGATAGCTAAAATAAATCATCACAATCACAACGGTACAGTACTCGTAACATCACCAAATCCGTGAGCCAGCCAGCCGTTTCGGCCAATATATCTCAGCCAGTGACCGCAGCCTTGTCACGTCGGCCGCTTATCGGAATAAGTGAATACCCAAGTCTAAATGTGCACATCCTCCTTGCGACGGGAGAGTCGCAAGGAGCGATCGAGGGGCGTGAATCCATCTCCCGATGTTGGTTCACTCAGCCGGAACATTTACCATAACCTTTCAACCGATACCATCGCATCAAATCACAACAATCACTGACTTGTAATACAATAAGAAAGCGTATGCAATTACAAGATGGACTGAGTAGGTAAACCTACCTTTAAGCTATTCCGTCACGTAGCCGCATAGCATATAGACACGTATCCCTAGTATCCCCTTGGTCTCATCACACACGATCTTACAACAACGACACGTATGTTCGCTATATCAACTTTATCATCTTACCGAGCCAAAGGAAGGACTAAACTAAGAGACTTACCTTATTACATGGCGCTACCCTTGTCCCGATGAACTCTGGCGCGAGGTATTTCCCTTTGGTGTTGGATGATATGGGTCATGAGATGTAGTTATGAGGAGGGAGGCACGGTAGAGAGATATAGGGTTTGTCAAAACTGCGATGTGTAAATGAATAAATGATTCGTCATCGGGCCTTTTAATTATAAAATGTCGCGCTGAAGACGGTGTACTCGGCCGAGTAAATGACTACTCGACCGAGTAGTGTATACTCAGTCGAGCTCTGGCAATTCGGCCGAGTAGTAGCTGTGACGTTGGGTTCTAACACTCGTCCATATAAATATAAGCAACCCGACACTAACCTTCGACTAGACTTTCTCGAGGGTCTCCTATGGTCAATGATTGGTCAAAGGGTCCTTAAGAAACGGGGTATTACAGGGTCCTTGTCTTACCCTTAACTCTTTTGAAGAAACTAGATTCAGTCACGCAAAATTTTTGGAGACTATATTGTTGCTATGTTAAATGTCATTTTTGCCTTTTCTATAAGCAATAAATATATAATAGGAAGGGAATCTAGCTTAAAAAACGGAAAGTGTATCAATTTTGAATTCATATTGCTATGTAAACCAATTTCCTGAAAATATAGTTAAAATGCACCATCAATAATTAACTATTAGTTAAGAAATTAATTAAGGGGAAATTCCCACTTGTACCCCTCAGGTATGGACTAATCCCACTTGTACCCTTACTTTTCAGGAAATCCCACTTCTACCCTCCAATTTACTAATTATTCTCACTTATACTCCTCAAGTATAAGTTAACCTCACCTTTACCCCTGCTTACACATAAATCCCACACTCCAACATCCTAGTTACATAGTAATCGTGACCATAATACTAAACACCAACAAATAAGACGGTAACTGAATTCTCGCTTATCATTATTAAGTAGGAAAGAAGTGTTAAGTATCGTCAAGTAAGATAATTTCTGTCCAATAAACATAATTTCCCTCCACATTCATGTTATATGACCCCGCTTCATCTTCAACATTCATCTTTTACACTTTTTTCCCACTCCATCCTCATCATTCATCATTTACTATATTTAAGGGGTATAAGTGAGAATAAATTGGAAGTTGGAAGGTATAAGTGGGCTTTTCTGAAAAGTAGGAGTATAAGTGAGACTAGCATATCAAAGGGGTACAAGTGGGAATTTCCCATTAATCTTATCTTTATTAATTCAGGTGCATTTCTTGATCTGTGGTTGCGCCATGTCAGCAATGCACCTGATTTAATTTTTTTTCTTTTTTCAGAAATTAGGTTGCTGGTGGGACCCGTCTGTGTGTCATTGCTTTTATTTATTTCATAAGACGGGTTGCGCTTAAAGACGGTCGATAAAAGTCGAGAAATAACGCGATAATAAAAGTCGTTAATAAATAAAATTCTAATTTAACTTAGTAATATTTTAAAAAAAAAAATAATAATAACATTAATGGAAGTAATTACAGACTTAATTACATAATTAGAAATTAATTACATAAGTAATAACATTACTGTAAAATGGAAAGACATATAATCGGAATTAATTACATATAAGTAATAATATTAAACGAACGGAATTATAAGAACAATTTACATTACACTACGGAAAAGAATTACATGTTTTGATAGCTTAAAAAAATTGTATAAAATAATTATTAGCAACAATGTGAATAAAAAATGCGATTAAAAGATTAAACGATATTTAAATTTAAAACAACCAATCCTCTCAGATCTGGCGAGAAAGTCGTTCATCACCGAGGAATTACTTGGAGCAAAAATCCCGGCAACTTGACTATCAACCGCGCACACCGAACTTGGTAGGTGACAATGATAGGCTACCGAAGAGTTTCTACTACGACAAGCTTTTATAAACGCTAATTTAATATCGTCATGTTTAATACGCTTCACCCGCAATCTGCAAAAATAGTCGATCCATTTAAATTCCGAATTGAAATAATCACATGCGTAAATAATTTAGGAACAATCAATAGTCAAATGCAGTTACTGGAGTAGTGGAGAACCTCAAAGGTGTTACTGGTTTTTAGTGGAGGAGTGGGTAAATGGGAATTGTGGTAGGTTATTAGGGTGATAAATAGTAGATTATCTATAAATAACCCATTGCATCAAAAATTTTTACCTTACTGCAATTAACAAAGCATAAAAAAAAATTACCAAAAATTATAATGGCACAATTCCAAAATGTTCCTATTGCCGAGAACAAGCTAACAACACCAAAAACTTCGCAAGTGAATGTTCGGGTAATGGGATTATGGTACAAAAAGGCCGAGGGTAAGCCGGATGATGTGCAAGGTGTACAACTAATTTTGATAAACGCAAATGTAAGCATTCTTCTAATCGACTTATTTTTTCATTTGCAAAATCAAAATTGGTGATGTTTCAATAACACATTTATGTGTCTCAAACAGGGAGACACCATTCAGGCAACTGTAAACAAGAGGCTCACAAGGCTTTTCTTAGAGCACCTTACGGAAGGCAGCACATACATCATCAAAAGATTCAGCATATCATCAAATAAAGTGGGACTCGACATGGCGACATTTCACCCTTGCAAGATTTGGTTTGAGTATAGCACAAGGGTCTTTCCCATTACTAATGACGAGATAACAGATTTACACTAATTTTATTATCAATACTGTCAAGCATTTGAGGTACAATTTGCAGATCAACCAAGAAATAGTATCCAAACATGATTCAATGAGTGGTTGCTGAAACATGGACAATGGAAATGCAGCAAGAACACAAAAAATAAGGGGGAAGACAGCAGCCAAAGAACACATAAAACAATAAGTTTCTAAAATTTGTGCATAAATCTTCTAAAATATGTGCTATAGTTTGATTCTCATATAATGCACAACTCTCACATATTTGTTACAAATGTTGTTGAAAACTTAACTTTAATCTTCTCCCCTCTAATATTTGCATGCTCCCTTAGATCCAATTGTTGTTTTTATAGCCTACAAGTAAACATAACAAATACTCCCTCCTACCCATAACTAATGTCCCATTTGCCCAAACGGTTTACCCAGCTAAATGTCTCATTTGCTTTAAAGGATGTCCTTTTTGGACCATACTACCCGGCCCTCAAGTAGTTTCCCTATTTACATATCCCACCACCCCTAACCATACTATCCTTTTTAATCATAACACTCTCTCTCCTATATTCTTACCCCTACACATTACTTTTCCATATTTTATTCTCTTTCTTAATTTTTGTGCATTTGCCCAAATGGGACATTAGTTATGGGTAGGAGGGAGTAGATTATTATAAAAAAAATTCAGGAATATTATTATAAAAGATGAGTTAAATTGAAAAAAAAATACAATGAGGAACGTAAATTAACTTGGAATATAGAAGCAATTGCATAATTTTTCTGCATTTAGTCACATTATATTTGTTAGTACACAATCATTGCAGAAGGGGAAATACACAAGTGAAAGGTATATTTCAAAAAGAAATTCAAAAAGGATACTTAACGTTTTAAGATATGAACATGTCCATAAACAATCTGCAAATAATTGAATAACAATTATCAGTCTTATTTATTAGTAGTACCTTAGTGCTAATAATTCAGAATTGAATAAGTTGATAAATTGTAAAGGTTAATTCTGATTGAGTCAAGTGAAACACAAGTGTGATAGCGTCTGGACAGGTTGTGGTTTGGTTGGGTCAGGTGGGTCCAGGTTGGGTTGGGTTGGGTTGGGTTGGGTTGGGTCTGGTGGGTCAAGGTTGGGTTGGGTATGGTGGACCCAGGTTGGGCTGTGTCAGGTCAGTACAAGTTAGGTCAGGTGAGTACAATTCAGGTTGAGTAAATCCAAGTTGGGTTGGGTCAGGTTGAACTAACATGGGTTGGGGTTAGATCAAGAAAGGTTGGGTTGGGTTAGATTGACCAATGTTGGGTTGGGTTGGGTTAGGTAAACGTATTTGGGCTTGGGTCAGGCATGGTGTGATCAAGGTTGAGCTGGGTTATGACAATCCAGTTGGGGTTGATTTAGGTTGGATCAGGTCATAGTCAATTTGGGTTGTTTAGGTTAACCCAATTTATGATGGGTTAGGTCAGACTGAAATAGGTTAGGTCAAGTCAAACATAATTGTGTTGGGTCTGGTCAATTAGACTTGGGTTAGGTCAGACTCAATTGGTTTGCGGGTTTGTCGTCAACTGTTCTTACTTCGGGTCGGGTTATCATTCACCAGATTGTTCTATTAATTAAGTTAATACAAATTAAACATGCAATTTAAATAACAGAAATCCGACAATTAAGCATAATAATCCGATAATGAAGACCAGTAATTGAATAAAAATGTAAGGCTGCAAGTTTTTTCAAACTTGGACGATTCATGAATGCACGAAAAATTACCAATTCATCATTTTCATTCATTGCTAAAACAAAAAAAAAACGTCCCACAATGGGATGAATGTGACAATATGTTATTATCATCAATTGATCCATCAATTTTTATAGTAGAACACAATTAAGCATAATAATTTCGGACATTAATTTTTAAAAATAGCTGCAATATTATAACAAATAGATTTTTCATGTTTAAAACCATAGACGTATGCATTTGACCTAAAAAAAATACAACTTTTTGCTTCAGAATTATAGAGCTATGGAGAAACCAATTAAAAATAGAATGTCACTTAATAAATTTCGACATGCAATTGACAAAACACAGATTCTCAACATTCTTTTGCTATTGTTTGAAATTCACAAGTATAGATCTACCTTTTTCTGCAAAAACAATTTGGTTTGACTATGAAAAAAATGCTTTACAAAGTTATTTGCAATTAATTTATTGTTTTAGCAACACAACATCAGATATCACTCATTTAATTTCAACATGCATGCCAAAAATCTATGCTTTTGTTACAATTTGTAAATAATCGCGTTTTTAACCTCATAAAATTCGACTTTGATATTCTCAATTCTCTAAAGGGTCATATTTAGTACAGAAAAATTACTAACAAATTAAATTATGTAACATGCATGGTCATTTTACAATCAATAACTTTCAAAAAAAAAAAAAAAAAAAAAATTGGAAAGTACCATCAATATGGACAAGGATTCGGTTTAATACTAGCAGAAAAACAATCCAAATCCTTCAAGATCGGCAAAAACTCAGAGTACTTCAACACCCCGAATACTTGACGAGATATATTGATGAATATGGAGATGAAAATCTCCATGAGGGAGGAACATGGAGCAACAGGAAGGCAGAGGGATGGCTGCAGATGTTAATCGCCATGAAGATCCAGGAGGAAGAGGTGATTTGGGTGAGTTTAGTGAGAGAGTGAGTTTTTTAGTCAGAGAGAGTGAAGGAGGCCGGATTAGGACATTAGGTAGATTAGGGTTTTTGGTCATGGGCGGTGGGTTTTATATGAATTGTTTCTTATTAGGGTTTGTTTAGTGGGTTATAACAAGTCATTTGGCCCAATATAGATGGGCTGAGTTTGTGTCGGGTCCAACAAGTAAAGCAGTCCAACTCTCATGTCAAGTCCAAGCTGTAAAATCGTTTCGGTCTTTTATAGAAGTGCGATATTTATTTATAAACGGTCCTAAATTCCACTAAAATTCCTATACGTTTTAGTAGAAGGCAATTCCCCATTTCTGTGTGTTTTGCCATGACGATAAAAAAGAGTCAAGGTTAATCTTTATCGCAGGTCAGCATCTATCTCCCAAGACCGGTGTTTAGCCATGGCCAGCTTTATGTCGCACTTTCCAGGGTCACAAGAAAAGAAGGGTTGGAAATATTAATTTGTGATTCAGATATGCGTACATCTAATACTACCACTAATGTCGTCTATCATGAAATTTTCCAATTTTTAGAATAGTTTGTATATTAAATTCGAGTTGATTTTCAAATTATTTAGCTTTGTTTCACATTTGCACATTGTATTTACAATAATGTATTACGTTTTTTCAGTTTAAACCATTGCATTCATTGCATTTTAAAAATGTTTTGAAACAGGAGTAAACATTGATGACGTATACCAAAAATTTACATTTGTTTTAATTATTAGAGAAATGAAAATTTAAAATTTCATTATAAAAACGTCCATAACGGCCTCAATACATACCCGT
>JAGPOY010003484.1:7599-20710 GCA_018983105.1 Silene uniflora | reverse complement strand
CTTTTTATTTTTTTAGTTGAAACGAGTCAACATATAATACGAGTGCTCGAAACTATTGTCTAACTCAAGTGCTCCGCCCTCTGATATTATAAGTGGTACTTTGCTATATTAATTTTATATTTGGTATAAATTATTATAAATCTCACAATTTTCTTATATATAATTGTAACATTGAATTTCAAATCCACAATTGTCAAGACAAGGAGTAAAAAAAATCGTATGTAATAAGAAGATGAATAGTATCATCGAGTAATTCGTTAATGTCACGACTTCTATTTATGTACGTAATGTGAAATGTCACAGATTCAGCATACGTACAATATCTTAATAACTATCTAATGTTCTTAATTTATATTTCAAATTTAAATTGTTATATATGATTTGAAAGAAATTTAATCATTTTTGTATACTTTTAGTTACAACTAATGTTTTAAACAGTATATCGTGCAAATTTGCATGATTTTAAATTATCATAATAACATAGAAATTAATTCATTTATCAAGTCATTAAAATAAAACTTTCTATTCAACTCTCTATCATTATATCCGCACCCGTCTAAAATTTTGTTAGTATAACCGTGCATTCTTTGCACGGGACTAAAACTAGTTGTATTAAAAATTACGACAACTCGTAATTATTTATTGAACCGTTTATTCTTGTCACAATCGTTTCGTAAACAATTCTAAGTAATAAAACAATTTAATTACTTAGACGAAATCTTATTTAATTCAATTATAATAAGACCGTCAACTCACTCATAAAATCAATTCCAGTTATAAGGTATTAATTAATCCGTATCCCATACAATTAATTAAATAATCAATTAAGATCGAATTCCCTTGAGATATGACCTTAAAGGGATTAACTGGTCAAACACCATCATATGACAGTAATGTCAAACTCTAGACAGCCAATAATTACTGATAAATGTTGATCAGTTGACAAGGAGTAACTTTCCCAATTTGTATTCTTAACATGAGATTTGAAGTGTGTAATTAAATTACTGTAATCGCATTATTGTCGAGGACACATCCTCCAACAATACTAATTAAGATAATTTCATCTAAGGCATCTATTACTATATATACATGCCTTTATTTTGTCTATTAGCCGGCTTCTTACGTCTTCACTCCGACCAGTGATACGCGGCAAACCGAGAGGCACAAACTCTCTTACACAACAACCAATCCAAGTCGCAAAATTTGCAGCATAGGTACCATCTGGACACCTGTTGACTCGTCCCAATGGAGTGCATTAGGTATCTTTCTATGTATAGCGTCTATGGAAACCCTATGTCTCCTCCTACCGTCTTCTGTTTCCAAGTTATTCTCGTCGCCTGAATCATCGTCGGCTGAGTTTGTGCTATCATCTCTTTTCCGCTTTCCACCCATATCTAAATCAGAAATTAAAAAACTACTAACTTTAAGCATTGAGTCGACATAGCAGGAGCACCGTCTCAAATATATGGTCACACAGTATACCGCCAAATATAGGAGTTGTTCAACACACAATATACTTAAAACAATAGGGGTTGTTTAACGCACAATAAACCTAAGCTAATCGGGGGATAATATCACAACTAAAGAAGAAATGAAAGACATTAAGTTAACGAGACGAAGGAGTAGGGTTTACTAATTCTTCAAAGAGGATATGTCGGGTTGATCTGGCGATAACGGCGGGAACGTCGGAGAAATAGACGACGGCGACGGCGAAGACTTGTGGTTCTAGAGAAACTCAGTATTCGAGGAATTACGTCAGCCAGGAGAAGGTTTCAGGTTTGCATGTGTTGGTCCTGAGGGTTGAAAACTGATTTTGTTGAAATTAATAAACACGGGAGAAATCTAAAATGTTGTTATTTACTACCATATAACAACGGATGAGTAAAAATACGTTATTGTTTTACTTTAATTAACCACGGTTGTTTCGTAACCGTTTTCGTTTGACTTTCATTTTTTCAGCTTTACCTCCAAAAAATAAAAGCATCTTCTTTTTTTATTTTTTATTTTTTATTTTTTATTTCTTATTGGTATGAAGCATCTTCTTTCTTCTTATACGACAGTTTATGTCCACATAATCACATTGTCTTTTAATTAAACAGAGAATTAAACAGAATGTGACATAACAATGATAAAAGAACAAGGGCCTAATTAAAGTATACACAATCTAATCTAATATAATGTAATTAATTCATACGAAGTACTCCATATATTAAAAACATCTTTAATCATACATTCATCAAATTACTTATTATAATGAATAAAGATACATCCAACAAATTACTTATTATAATTAATAAACATACAATAATCTCATAATAACTAATTCATGGACGATATCTCTTCCCATTAATGATGATGTAGGAGTCCATTTCAACTCTGGTATTTTCCTCCAAATCCGACATCACCTTGGATGACCTAAACCACCATTGACGCCAAGCTTTTGTTGCTTCACTCACGGTAAATGCATACCAATCGCATCTGGGTAATATATACCCCACCATCAAATCCTCAGAAGAACCAACTTCAAAAGCCGATGAATTCTCATTTGTACCTTTAAGAACTATATGTTCAGGGGTTTTTTTAATGAAATCGAAAGGACATTGTTCTTTTAACCTTTCTCGTAACGCAGCGATTTCCATCTTTCTTTCTATATAGCTCGGTTGATGATGCAATTCCCTTAATCTTTTATTTTCCATTTCTAATAACAACTTACAATCCCTGTGCACCCATGGACTCGCAATATTAGTACCTTTGTTAACGGCCATAATTTTGGAGTAAAATAAAATAAAATAATTGTTCAGATCAGATGCAATGTTGATTCAAATAAACCCACAAATTATGCGACATTGGTTTAATAAAAAAAAAATGAACAGTCCCTACTCCTTACAGATAAAGGTGTGCATCGGTGAGATGAACAGTTTAACATGCATGGATCAAATCAAGAGTAATGATACTATAAATAAATATAAAGGCAACACGGCTCAAAAAATCCCGTTGTCAATCCCTGTGCACCGCCATGTACTCGCAAATTTATTTATTTATTATAATTTTTGTCATAAAAGTCAAACAATCAATTCCATTTAAAACGGTTTTGGGCGAACCGTTGTTAAATAACACAGAAAACCGTTGTTAATTAACAATCACAACCGTTGTTAAATAACAATCACCACTGAAGTTTGAACTGCACAATTGACAAGGGTGTAGAAGAACCAATAACCGATATATGGATTTCAAAAAATGGAAGCAAATCAAACAAGCATAACTCAACACTTTTAAAATGATCATTTCATTTAAATTTAAACCAAATACATTACAGAAATCACAAGATGTAAAATAAGCCGGAACAACCCCGGTTAAGAGTAAAAAGCGCTTCTCAACCTTCCACCAATCACGCCACTCTAGTATACCGCTAACTTCCGGGTCATTGGCTTCATATTTGTCAATAACAGATTGAATATATGCAAGGACATGACTTGCATGTGGAGATAAAGTTGGAAGAGTACAACTCAACATATCCTTCGCTGCAGACAAGTTGCGAGTAATAGGCCTACGAGGGTATGAAGATGATGATGATGATGAGGCTTTGTTGACAAACCGGACTGCTTCACGCCGCTTAATCCAATAATTCCGTTGATGTTCAAGGGATGCTTTGATTAATGGGTGTTTATCGGCGGCAAGCCCTGCGAGAACCTTCTCATCATCTGCAATTGTTAGTGTGAGCCATTCTTCGCTGTTTATAAAACTAGGGTTTATTGCCATGTTGTTTCAAATTTATGTAATGGGGATGAAGTCTTGTGATTTGATATTTATAGAGGATGCTTTAACAAGTTGTGAGTAATAATGGAGGTTAGTTAATAAAGAATCTTTCATCATTTATAGCCACATTTTTTATAATATTTTCAAAACCCACATATATATTCAAGAAAAGCACATACGTACATAACAAGAATTAAAAAATGCGCGGTTTCAACAACGTTAATTAGAATAATAATAATAATAATGATAATAATAATTAATTAACATAATCATTTTGCAATTCCCCTGCGATTGATATAAATATTGGTAATTCAATGTGTGGATTATTAGGAGGCACTTGTTCCGCCTCCCATTGACGAGGCACAGTGTCAATATAGTGCCGATATGTTCTTAATAGATTAATGTCTCTATCGGTTGCAATCCATAAATATTGCGCTTTTAACCCATCATCTGTATAATAATTATTCCTCCCTGCATCACGATCCTCGTATCTTGCTTGGAGTTTTCTCGCTTGACGATAAGAGTCATGCTTCTTCCCATGGCTTTCGAACTCAATAATTGCGTACCCAAGAAAACCAGCTTTACCCCAACCTGGATGGACCTTTTTGACGTTCGTATAACTGCATTGACGAAGCATATCTCTCATCCAAGTAAGACTTCTCGAATAAGCATTGCCATTGTCATCATATTTGATTGGAAGGTTGTGTATAATACATGTAATAGGATGGACATAGCGGGTATTTGATTGTAATTCAGCGGGTTTAAAAGACGACAACGACATGGTGATCGAAGTGTAATATTTTAATTAAATTATAGGCTATAATTAATTGAACTTTGAATTGGTGGATATGTTAACTTGATCACTACATTATAAGTGATATTTATAGAGAAATATGTATGCATGCATATGTCTGAATATAATAATGGACGGATAGTAATAGTCCTGGTCAAACATGCAACGGTTAATTATTTGAATTTTAAACATCGAAAAACTTACCCATAACTAAAACCAGTCCAAATATCGAAAAATGTTTGCAACGGTTATACTTAATTAGTGAACGATAAAGAACAACGGGCACAAAGGAACCGTTCTCTCATAATAGAAATATAATCACGGTTACAAAACCCGTTTCACAAAATAATAACAACGGGTCCAACAATCCGTTGCTAGTGAATATTTACCAACGATTTTTAAAAGGCCGTGTTCTTAGTTTAGTAACGGTTATTTAATAACCGTTGATAAGAGCGTTTTAATAACGACGTTAAAGAAACCGTGACATATATTTAATAACGATTCAGGAAACAACCGTGTGAAATCCTTTCTTACAACGGTTTTTTTGTAAACCGTCATTATATTTAGCGCTCTTTAGGTTTCCGCCAGTAATTGACTAACGGTATTCTAAGGGTCGTTGTTATATGCATTAAACCGTTGAGCTACGCTCGTTATTGATGGCCAGATTTCGCGTAGTGTATGCGCAAGGTATTGGGCGTGACTTGTCACAACCGGTGTGGTGGCGAGGTGAGGGTAATGATGCGGGAGTGTTTGAGAGTTATGGAATGGATCATGCTAGGTGGAGACCTTCGACGGCCTATGATAGAGGGTATTTGGCCGGACCTTGGGTAGCAAATTATGGGAGCCAACTTGATGACCAAGGAAGATGGATGGGGTAAGGAGGATGGAGTAGCGGAGGAGATGGAGCCGGGACATCACATGGAGCGGGCACATCGGGCACCGGAGATGGAGATGATATGGATGCCGACACCGGCAATTGATTGCCTTGGCCTATGTGATGCCCATTTTCAGTTTATGTCTTTTCTTGTGAACTTATGACTCATATCTTCGGTTGTTAGTTTAATTTGTGCGGATTTTAGACACGTCACTTGGATTGTATTAAGGCCGTAAGGCCGTTACTTGCTAATTGGATTAGCTAGACTTTGGTTAAGCTTGTTGTGTATTGCATGCTATGGAATAGGTCTATTTTGCAGGGGTAAGAAGGCGTTATAGGAGTAAGGCCTCGTTAAACTGAACCTCTGTTTCAGTTTGGCTCGGCCGAGGGATACATAGCTCGACCGAGCTGTCAACGGCTCGACCGAGCCAGAAGTGGCTCGACCGAGCACTGGACTTACAGACTAACATTTGCATTCTGCCTTGAGATAGCTCGAACAAGCTAGACCGAGCTCGACCGAGCTACCTGTAGCTCGCTCGAGGCGGCCTCAGCTCGACCGAGCAGCCCTGTATCAGGCCTCATTGTTACAGCTTTCACGTATTAATTATTTCCTATTGACATTAGTCACATAATCTGTGGTGTTTTGTCCTCTCATATATATTCTACGTCCTGCTAGTTTGGGAAACCGAACTTCGGGGCGAAGTTCCTTTTAAGGGGGATAGATAGTATCGCGAAAATAGCTAATTGTGATATCTAATTGTATTTTTGACAATTTTGGTGACGATGTTGGTTGCAATATACCTCAGCGTTTCATATGTCGTGTAATATGCCTTATTGATTCATACAAGTGTTTACGATGTTACGTTATATAATGGATGGACTAGTATGTGTGCGATTGTCATATTGTCCGAATGCTTTTCACAAGTTGTATGAGAGATAGACGTATGCACGGCTTTATAGGGGAGGGAGTAGTTGTATGCAAGAGACGGGAACAGGTAACAATAAGCAACGGGGATAAGATAGGAAAATCTTGACCTTGATAGGAAGTGGGTGAACTTTGGGGTCGAAGTTGTTTTAAGGGGGAAGACTGTAATACCCGGTATTTCTAAGACCCTTGACCGACCGTGGACTTTTGGGAACCCTTGTAGGAGATGGAATAAGAGCATGGACACCTTTCGATTGATGACACGGCTGAGTGTATGGGCTCAGCCGAGTAGGTCACTACTCGACCCAGCTAGCTCGGCTCGGTCGAGCTACACCTAGCTCGATCGAGCAGCGTCGAGCTGACCGGCAATTTAGAGTTTTAGGAAGTAACGATGAATCATAATTTCATTAACTCCTCCCACACACCTAAACCTAATATGCCCTCTTTCTATACTCCATCTCTACTACCCATCAATCTTCATCTCCTTGGCGAACATGACTCAAGAACATCGACGCCAATGGCGTCGGGGCGGCGGGATAGACTATAGCAAACATCGTACCGATGGCTTCTAGGTAAGAATATTGATAGCAATTTCGTAGATAGTTTGATTACAGTTCGGGGGTAATTGATATAGGGTTATCGTTGTAGGATGTCCTAGGTTACCGTGACGATGGTGTGACGATGTGGCATTAGCAGATGCGGAAAAGGTAGGATATTCCTACTCAGTTGATTGTTGTATTGTAAGATTGTCTTTATGTTCATATGTGATTGGATGTTAATGATCTTGTGCGGTTTGATTGATATTGAAAGAGATTGTGATTATTGATATGATTTCGGCTGAGTGGCCACTGTGAGAGGTGATCACGCCCCATTGTCGCCTCGGCTGGTCGTCTCAACCAGGAGGGATGTGCACATTAATGGTTTGGGTTTTGGTTTAGGTGGGTAAGCTGCGGTACCCCACTGGCGGCGAGGATTACCTGTTGCGATGGGTAATCTGACAGGGCTACACGTTGCGGCGTGTAGTCGGTTACTGGTGAGGAGAGGGAGACCGGAGATCACTCGTGACTTGTGTTGTTGCATTACTTCCGTTTTGTTTATATTGATTGTCTGTACTTAAATTTTCGGTTGACTGACCCCGGTTGTTGCTTGTTTTTGACCTGCTGTGATCCATTCGGGGATGGTGAGCAGTTAGGTGAACAGGTTTAGCTGATGGATGCTGCTTGCTTGCTATGTAATGGGGAAGATGACAAGTTAGGAGTCATTAGTTGGAGTCTGGCTTTAGCCATTGTATAGTTCTTTCTTTTAGTTGTAAACGCTGTAAGATTATATCATATAAAGTGTTTCATGTATCTGCCAATTTGATCTACTATATCTCGGGCAACCGAGACTGTGGCACTCCGCTGTGCTTGGTTAGCCCTTGGTAGGGTACCTTGGTATATCGGGGTGTTACAATGGTGGTGTCAAGGTTTATTATTCTTCTTTAACTTTTAAAAAGCTTTTTTGGATAATAATGTTGCAAAATAATTGCCGATCACCTATATTTTTTTGTTCTGCCAAGAAATAGGTTACTAAAAAACTTATTTTCAAAAACATAAACTATAACAACCCGACCCACCACCGTCGTAACATACCTCACCTACGATGGGATGCTCACTTTTGGGTCCGTTTTGTGCTCACTTAAGCCCAAAAGTACAAGGCCTTGTTACTAAGTGATGGGCGGAATCCCTTATAAACATACCACAAGCCTCCTATTTTCCTGATGTGGGACAAATATCCTCTTAAACACTTGAGGTGTTACAAAATCCTCCACTTAAATAACAAACCGTGTTCGTTGTGCCCGGAGGCTGACCGCAGCCAAGCCCAGAATTCACGCCCGCCAGGTGGGTGACTCGGATACTCCCGACCACGGGCTCACCACACAGTCGCAACCTGGCTCTGATACCATTTATAACAATTCACGCCCGCCAGGTGGGTGACTCGGATACTCCCGACCACGGGCTCACCACACAGTCGCAACCTGGCTCTGATACCATTTATAACAACCCGACACCGTCATAACACACCTCACCTACGATGGGATGTTCACTTTTGGGCCCGTTTTGTCCTCACTTAAGCCCAAAAGCACAAGGCCTTATTACTAAGTGGTGGGTGGAATCCCTTATAAACATATCACAAGCTCCACTTCCCCGATGTGGGACAAATTCCTCTCAATCTCTTGGGGTGTTACAAACTCCCTCACTTAAAGAACACAACGTCCCCGTTGTGCCCCGGGAAGCTGGCCGCAGCACAGCCCAGTATCCTCCCCTGCTAGGTGGGTGACCCGGGTACTCTCGATCACAGGCTCACCACACGGTCGCAGGGTCGCTCTGATACCATTTATAACTACCCGACCCACCACCGTCGTAACACACGTCACCTACGATGAGATGTTCATTTTTTGTCCCGTTTTGTCCTCACTTAAGCCCAAAAGTACAATGCCTTCTTACTAAGTGGTGGATAGAATCCCTTATAAACATATCACAAGCTCCGTATTTCCTCGATGTGGGACAAATTCCTCTTAATCTCTTGGGGTGTTACATAAAGAATTTGTTTAATTTAGTCCATGCAAGGTCTTAGATGATAACTTCCCTTGTACATTTGTATTTTAGAAATGGATCCTTAATTGCTCTTTCGCTTCCTCATGGATTGTTGGGTGGAAGCTTGATCTTTTAGACCTTGTTTGGATATCAAAATTGGAATGAAAATTAGGGGAGCAGGAAACAAGGAAGGGAAGGGAAGGGAAGAGTAGCAAAGTGGAATGGTTGGTGAGAAGTTTCCTCCAAATCTTCACTTTGTTGGAAGGAAACATTTTGGCTTAAAGAAGGAAAATGGAGGGATCCATTATCCCTCTGCTCCAAATCCCTCCAACCCTATACATTTTGCTATCCAAATAATGGGAACTACCGTAGCTCCCATGTTACCGTATAATATTATTTTGATTTGGTTTATAAAGAGACATCCTCAATTAAATTATTTGCATAATTTTTTTTTTTTTGGGGAAAGTTAAGAATATATTAATCATCGAAATAGTTGTGTTACATCATTTCCATATAGGCAAAAAAATCAATGAATAGTAAAACAAAATACAAGTCACAGTTTCTGAAACCATATAAGATCCCTCCTTAACAGTGTGCTAGTATTCTGCTTCAGAAAATGTGCCTTCACTTCTGCCAAAATCAGCTGGACTACTAGTTCAGGTCGTCTGATATAATTCTTCATCCTAGCTTCATTACGAACTCTCCAAAGCCAATAGACAAGGGCTACAAAGCAGGCTCCAACATATTTCCTCTGCATTTTAGTTAGTCTTCTTCCAGTTGAGTACCAAGTCACCAGTCCCTCAATACTGACTCCCACATTAAGCTTTTGCTGCAATAACTGTAAGGATATCTTAGCATAGGCACATTCAGCAAACAAATGATTATGACTTTCAGGCTGTAGATGACAAGTAGGACATTCATGATCTCTACAAATCCCTAGTCTCATCAGTCTATCTCTAGTTGGTAATTTTGATGTTTGAATTCCCAGAATATGAAAGAATATTTAGGTAAATTGAGAGGATTCCAACACACATATCTCCAATCTACTTTAGGATGATCCCCTCTCAGCCAATTATAACCTGCGGCAACTGTGTAATCAGTAGAGTCATCCAACCACAAGTTATTATTATAAGCTTGCTTGAAAATTGCCATTATATGAGTGATCTTTTTCCATGACTAACTGCAGTCATGAGGTGGCATATATTCAGTCCAATTAAGCTATGCCTTTCATATAGACATGACTCACTCACCTCACCCATAAATGGTCTTTTTTCCTAGCAAGCCACTAGACGTACTTACCCAACAGAGCCTTATTCCAAACCTTAGCATCTTTAATACCCAAGCCCCCTTCATCTTTTGGTTAGCAGCAGGTGCTCCAGTTCACATGAGGAACTTTCTTGTAATCTGAAGACCCACTCCAGAGATAATTCCTACAGATTGAGTTTATCTTGTTCATTATACCACTAGGAATCAAGAATATAGTAGCCCAATAGGAGTGCAAGGTAGCCAAGACAGAATTAACAAGAATCAGTCTCCCAGCATAAGATAAATGTCTTGATCCCCAACCCCTTATTCGAGCCACAATCCTTTAAGTCAGCTTAGCTCCTTCATTCTTTGTCAATTTTTTGGAAGAAATTGGGACACCCAAATACTTAAATGGTAAGAATCCCCTGTGAAAGCCAGAGACCTGCAGTATACCATCAATTATAGAAGTAGCAACACCATAAAAATAAATCTCAGATTTAGATTTATAAAGACTCAAGCCTGAAGCAATAGAAAAAGTAGCAAGGCTCCTTAAAATCCACATGATTGAAGCCTCATTCCCTTTACAAAAAAGTAATAAATCATCTGCAAATAGTAGATGATTCAATTTAAGGTGGCCACACATAGGATGAAACCTGAAGTCATCTTGCTGAGCTACTACCCCCAAAATCCTGGATAAGTACTCCATGCACAAGGTAAAAAGCAAGGGGGATAATGGATCCCCTTGCCTTAGGCCTCTCTTACCAGGAAAAAAAAACCAAAATCACTGCCATTGACAGCAAAAGAATAAGTGGGACTAGTGACACATGCCATTATTAAATTAATGAATCTTTGAGGGAACTTAAGAGCAGTAAGCATTTGAGCCAAAAAAATCCACTCAGCAGAATCATAGGTTTTTTTTTAAGTCAATCTTGAGTAGGCACCTAGGAGAAGCAGCTCTCCTACTATAAAGCCTCACTAGGTCTTCACATATGAGAACATTTTCTACAATATTTCTGCCTTTTATGAAACCCCCTTGATTCTCACTCACAATGTCTGGCAGCACTTGACTTAGTCTTTTACAAAGAACTTTAGCCAATACTTTATAATAGAGCTGTTCAAATGCGGTCTTGGGCCGGACATGGGTCGGGTCATGAAGACAAAAGTTGCCCTTTAAGACCTTAGTGGGCGGGTTGGGCCATAATTATGAGCCGATTATCCTTGCCCTTGCCCGCCCTTTAGTCAAAAGTCGGGCGGCCCATGGGCTAGTGGGCCGTAAACGAGACTTCAATTTATATGTTCTATTAACTAAAATATATAGGGTACCCAATATATAAATATTTTTGTTAAATTTTAACCTTTATAGTTTGCGTATTATATATTTACGGAGTACATTATTATTTTAGTATTTCACATCCATATAAAATTGATACAATTTTCTTTGAAAATATTTTTCTATAAGAGTAAAAGTAAAGGATTTAAATACTAAATGGGCCTAATGGGCCGGCCCACGGGCTTTTCTTGTTGTCCATACCCGCCCATTTAACTTGGCGGGCTGGGCTTGACTCGCCCTCTTAATTTTTCGGGTAAAAAACCCTTGTCCAAGCCCACTTAATAAGCGGGCCGGATGGGCCGGGCCAATGGGCGGGATGACCCATGAACAACTATACTTTATAAGTAGTGTTATAGCAAGCTATTGGAGGAAATTCAAGAACACTTGTTGGATTAGAAACTTTTGGAATGAGTGTCAGAGTAGTAGTATTTACCTGCTTGAGCAACTTGCCAGTCGTAAAAAAGTCTTGAATAACAGCAGTAACATCCTTTCCAACTATCTCCCAAGAGTCCTTACAGAATTGGCTTGAAAAACCATCAGGCCTAAGAGATTTGGTAGATGGAATAGAGAATAAACAAGCTCTGATCTCATCCTCAGTAACATGGGCTAGGAGGATGCTCTGGTAATTTTCAGTAACCAATTTCCCTTGCCTTACAGTGGGAACATGGACAGGGCTTGTAGGCAAGGAAGTACCCAAAAGATCTCTATAATAGGCCAGGAAAGCCTCCTCAATTCCAACATTAGTAGAATACATCACATCATCAATCCCTTTAATACTGATTACTCTATTGTGAACCTGCCTAGCTCTAATCTGATCATGAAAATATCGGTTGTTCTCATCTCCATAATTCAACCAGTCAATTTTAGCTTTTTTATAATACCCCATGTCTTTCGATTAATTTTTATTATTTTATATATATATTCTTATTATTTTATATTGATTTTGTAAATAGGAAATAGAAAAGTATAATATAGTTATTTTAGAGTGGATCTATATGAAGTACAATCTAGGTTTGGCATCTTATTTTATTCATCAACTGTTACACTTTTAAGCCGCCTTAGCCAATTGTCCCCTGTATTCTTTCTATTCTTGCCAAACACAAAATTCATCATCTCACAACATTGATCACAAGCCCCTATTACTTCTAGTGCTTCATCGTTTTAGTCGTAATATATGGCCAACTTGTTTTGACAAGTTTAATTGCTGTTGTCGTACCAAAGTCTCATCATTGATAGTTTTCTTGAAATCCATGTTAATTATGGGGTTTTTGCTTTTGGAATACTTTATCCATTATTCGAGATTGTTTTCGCTATTAAGGTAACACGATTCTACCGTCCCTAATACTCTTATTATTGTTCGGGGTTTGTATGATTTATGTGCTACTCCCTCCTATTCACTATAATTGTCCCTTTTTCCATAAACGGATTATTCAAGTAATTGTCCCCTTTCCTTTTTTGGTAACTTTTATACATATTTTATTCATCCCTCTCTCCTCTCACCAAACCCCACACAACTCTTTTACACCTATTTTATTATTTTCTTTAATATTTTGGCCCCACAATTCCTTATTTAACTCATAATAATTCATCCCTCTCTCTTATCACCAACCCC
>JAGPOY010003483.1:0-13296 GCA_018983105.1 Silene uniflora | reverse complement strand
ATTATGAAAAATAATGTAAAAGGAAGAAAACATTTACAAATGTTTTGCTTATAGCTTATTCGCGATAAAAAAAAATTATTTTATATATTAGTTAAAGATGGACGTCAACAAAAAATAAATACACGTGACAAATAGAACAAGTCCGCGATTGGAACCCAATGCTCATTTTCCACCAATTTATCTCCATTAACCGCTAATTAAAGCCATTATGGCTCTAGATATCGAAAAGACAACGACCATATAAACAATTTGCTTATTTACTAAATCTGTATCATACATCATTTAAATATTCACTCAATTGATTAGTATTTGTACTCACGAATTTAGTTAGCTTGGTTTCTTGAATAATTATATGGATCGTTGTATTTCTGTTTTCAAGCATGTTTATTTGGAGCTTTCTTGCACTTCCAACAATTTGCTTCGTTTTGTATTTCTAGATGTTTCGAATAAGTTTTATCTAATAATAGGTTAGTAAATAATTGATTGATAATTAGAAGAAAATAAAATTTATTACTAAGGAGAATGTTTAAATCTGGGAAAAAAAGGGTAATTATTATTTTCAACATGTTTAGAAGGTTGTTTCAGGTTTTGACTTCTACATGATTACTAATGATTTGTTTTTTTCAATACATACAATAATGAAATTTAGATTAGTTAAGATGTAACATAGACGTACTCAATAGCATTAGTGTTACACCAAATATCATCAGTCATTGCTTGCTAAGTCACTCACATGAATTGATGTACAATGATGTACTAAACATTAAAAAAAATGTTGAAAATTTATTACTAAGGAGAATGTTTAAATCTGGGAAAAAAAGGGTAATTATTATTTTCAACATGTTTAGAAGGTTTTTTCAGGTTTTAGCCTCTACATGATTACTAATGATTTGTTTTTTTCAATACATACAATAATGAAATTTAGATTAGTTAAGATGTAACATAGACGTACTCAATAACATTAGTGTTACACCAAATATCATCAGTCACTGCTTACTAAGTCACTCACATGAATTGATGTACAATGACGTACTAAACATTAAAAAAAAAATTTGAAAACTTGAAAACGTAAATTTAAATGGTACCCGTGATTTTTCACGGGCACAAAACTAGTTTACTCTCTTAATATGGAAATGTTCTACAAAAATCTATATCTATATAATATAATTAAAAGGCTAATGTGACATGGCAAATTAAATGTGACGTGAAAATGTGACTTGGCAAATTAAATGTGACATCAATTGTGAGTTGTGACATGGCATGTGACGTGGAAAATTAATGTGAATTATTATTATTATCATTATTATTATTATTATTATTATTATTATTAAATTATATATGTTTATTTAATATATGATATGATGAATGGCAAATTAAATTAATGTGACATTATTATTATTATTCTTAGATTATATATGTTTATTAAATATATTATATGATGAATGGCAAATTAATGTGACATTATTATTATTCTAAAATTATATATGTTTGTTAAATATACAATATGATTAATTAAAAAAAATTGAAAAGTGATACTAGAAATTCACCTATAAGTTTCATAATCAATCTATCTATCTATCTATCTATCTATTTATCTATCTATATAATATAATTAAAAAGACAACTTAAGTGTGATTTTACTTCATATGACATTGCTAAAATACATAAAAAAAAAAAAAAAAAAAATCCAATGAGTTCTTATAGTACCTGTTTTCAATGTCACATTCAAAATTTACTCTCATATAATTAAAGGTAAAATAAATTTAGAAAATTAAATGAAAAATCTTTTAAAATTCCACAATTTACTTTTTTTTGAACCATCATGAAATAATTAATTTTTACAATTGTAATATAATTAAAAAGGCAACTTGAATCTCATTTTACTCCATATGGCATTGCTAATACATAAAAAAATTAAACAGGTAACTTATGTTTTCAATTCCACAATCAAAACTTATTCTCATAATTATTGATAAAATAAATTTAGAAAATTAAAAGAGAAACCTTTTAGAATTCCACAATTTACTTTTTAAACCATTTATAAAATAATAATTAATATTTTCAATTATGTTATTTGTTTTTCCAATTTTTTTTCCAACTCCCACTATTACAAGACATTAATTTATTTCACTCATCAATCACATGAAATTTTTAAAATGTAATAATTTATTAACTTTTATTGATTGTTTAAATATTGACAACATACCATGGAATTATAATTAAATTTATAAATAATAATAAATCTATGCAATATATATAAAAAGGCTAGATAAACCATCAAAAATTATTCCATAAGATATTTTCTAAATTCATTAATTCTTACTATTATTTAATTATTGACAACAACATGAAATATATATACAATAATATAAAAAAGAACTAACATTACGCATATTTTTAAGTGATAAGCTAAGTGGCATACATATGTGATTTCAAAGAAGTCATATTACAAGTTTTATCATATTTTTTTTTAAATGATTTTTCTAATATTAATTCTTATAATTATAATCTTATAAAAGACTAATAAAGGTAATAAACTTTTTATCTACCTCCACCTCAATAATACCTTATTCAATTCATCATTGACTTTTAACTACAATTTTCATCTTCTTTCTCCATAAATCATTTCTCAAGTTACTTTATAATGATTCATATTTTTAGTTTACCTTCAAAACTTTCATGAAATTATGGCTTCTTAATTCCTACTTTTTTTTTATCTCGAGATGATAATGTTCATTTCATAAGCATAACAATAGACATGCATTTTTTTTTTTTTTGTATCATCTAAGAGCTCATTCGTTTTTATCATCTTCTCTTTTAATTTCCACTACAATCATTTAATCTCTTTTGATAATGTTTGATTGTATTTCGTGGGTATCTGATTTTGGCATAATACTAATTTGTATGTACAATTGATAAATTTCAGGAAGAAGACATATACTTGGATATCAATACACGAAAAAGGACAACTTACAAGTATGTAAATTTTTATGAGTTAGCATGTTTCTCAAATTTTTCTTAGATGTTTTTGGGAGATCTCCTATTTTATCCAATACATAAGAATAATTTGGGGCCATTATGACTCTGAATATTGAGGAGACCACGACCATGGAAATAATTTGGTTATTTACTAAATCCGTATCATGTATCATTTAACGCTCAATTGATTGATATGTTACCTCACTAATTTAGTTGGCTTTTGTATCATTGTATTCCTACTTTCATTAGTGCGTGTTTACTTAGATCTTACTAGACGAACCTATTAACATTAATACGACACCAAGTTTCATCACCCGGTACTCACTAAGTCACTAGCATAAATTGATGTAAAATGATGTACAATAGAAAAAAAAAAGTCTTGAAAACATAATTTTAAATGACACCCGTGATTCTTCACGGGTCACAAAACTAGTTAAGACTTGAAATGGGAGTAATGAAAATGATAGTCAAATTCTTTCTATTTGTCGCATCAATTGATTTGTCATCTTCGTCTTAATTGTAAAACGCGTATGATAAATAAACATTTAACCTTTTCACAAGAAGTTATACTTAATTTCAACATATAAATTCTTTTAAAATTTTAAAGTATTACGGAGTACTTACAAATTAAGAGATTGTCTGAATTAAAATGATAGACATATATATTCAGATTCAATTATTTGTATGAATAACTTTTTTTAATTAAAAGTTATATTCTAATGAATTCACCTTTACATAGTCTTTTCACTACTTTAAGTTTGATCTTTTAACGGATATTGTTTCCGCATGTTAATATTATGTCGTACATCAACATCTTTTTAATCACGAGAAATCAAAGGGAACCCATAACATATCTATCATATCTATTCCTCTAGTACTTCTTTTGTAATACCCTACTAAAAAGTGAAAAGTGAATGAATATGTGACTTTTATTATGAACGATTTGTCGATTGTATGGATACTTATTATCTGGCCGACTGGCTGAGACTGTCTCGCACCCTCGCACGTGTATGACGGTCTATTTATATAAAAATCACCTTGAATTCGAGAATAACTTTGAACGGTTTGGGTTTAAAAGGGAGGGTGCAAAGGATCAAGTTGTCCATCAAAGACATTTCTAAAATATAAACAATTGATTGAGAGTCTCAGACACTCTCAAATAAAATAGGTTAGCAAATGAGCCAAACCAATAGAAGTATCTCATCAAAAACTTTTAAACTTTATTTTCGGTTAATAATAATAATATTTAAGTCGAGTTTGAATATAAAGTCAATTTTGAGTCCGCGTCAATATAATCCGCATTGCGTGTGTAACTCGTAGTATACTGGAGTAGTATGTGTAAGTAAGTGTAAGTAGTAGTTGTAACCCATATTCAACGTGACTCGTCTCACTCATGCAAGAAGGAAACATCTTTCAAATATTCTAACTTATTGTACTTCGCCGCGTAATGTGCGTGTTCGTAAATAGCGAGCTTTTGATTGACAAGTTTTTGTTTAAGACGACAATATATGTTTTGAATTTAAAACGGGTTAAGTAAAGTACTCCGGAAATAATACTATCATCCTAAGAGAGACTTACCGACTTACTGTTGAACTATATTTCAACACCCGCAAGGCCGCAATTCATAGCCGAAGTTTAGTACTAATAACCTTGGTCCTTACAGACGATAATCTGCTGGGGAAGGGTGAAGGGATGGTAAAATAATTTACTCGAAACTCGTACAATAATTTACAACACACCACTGACGAATCCAACATATAGAGCAAATCCTTCTAATTACATAGCAATGACGGATGTCGGATGCAACAGGCGATCCCGACTAAAAACAACGGTGATACAGCCTGTTTGTATGCATTATCCCGACTGCTACCACACCCAACCTTGCTTTCTAAAACAAAGGGAAACTGTACATAAATCCTCGCAATAAATCTTTAAAACCGCTGATCTAAAGCTTAATATATACGCGGCTACTAACCGGTGAGGTAATCCTAACTTCTTCAGTCATGTAACCCGTTCCCATTGCTGAAGACGACATTGCTACGATCACTATAAACCCCATTCAACGTACCATTAGCTCTATCCTTGTGAATACGATCATCATTTGGATAATACGGATGAATGGAACCATTACAATGCTTATCATAGTCTTTGGACGAGATATTGTCCAACGGAGGAGCGGGAAGGGTATAATTGTACTTTGGTCTTTCCGATAATAGTGGATCATGTACAACAGCAAGGCTCCTTGAAATAGCATCCAGCTCTCCTACAGCTGCTGCTATTAAACCTATTTATGAACCAGGCACGAAATTAAAAGGTCACTCGGTGCTAAAACTTATTTACGAATAAGTCACAGGTATATCATGTTCAAAAGGGCGTATGGAGGAGCAAAGTTTACGCACCTATGAATAGAGGAGACGGTTTTCCAGGTCTTGACTTAAATTCGGGATGGAATTGACATCCGATGAAGAAAGGATGATCTGGCAGCTCAACAATCTGTGACACAATAAAAATTATCAGACCAAAGCAATATTGAATGATCGGTTAAATGGCCAAAGCAATAGCTCTAGAAGATGAATTCAGACCTCCATTCGTTCGCCAGTTTCATCTTTCCCGGTGAAAGACATACCGGCGCTCTCTAGTTGAGCAACCATATCTGGATTCACCTAAGATACACAGCATACACTAAAGTCAGTCAAACAACATCAAGTCATTTGGAAACACATGGAGCTGTTTAAGCGGATTGTCATGTATACAAACCTCATATCTATGCCGATGTCTCTCTTCAGCAAAACTTGCATTTCCGTAACTATTGAAAAAGATGGAATAAAGTAGTAAGTTCCAGGCTCCAGGTCAAATTTATATGAACCTTGCAACGAAAGAACATAATAGTATACTGCTTCGTTCATAACAGTGAGTATATTCTTACAGTTTTGCACTCGTGCAGTCGTTGACATGAAAATATGTTTTCCGTGAACCAAGCCGCATTGTGCCACCCAAGTGAGTTTTTGATCCCTGACCAAACAGTATCACAGACAATGAAGTAACTGATCAACATAATGCAAGTCTCCTGCATAAATATACTGGGAAATGAAGGAACACAGTACAGAAACAAAAAGCAAACCTCGAGCATAAATATAACGTAAGGGCTCTTGCTATCTTTGTCGAATTCAGTGCTGCTTGCATCTTGTACACCAAGCACAGAGCGAGCAAACTCAACTACAGCAATCTGCATCCCTAAACAAATGCCAAGATACGGGATGTTGTTTTCTCTGGCATACTTTGCTGCAAGAATTTTCCCTTCAACACCTCTGTCGCCAAATCCTCCAGGCACAAGAACACCATCTGCACCCTATATTTAAAGACACACAGACGGTAAAATTTTAACGCATATGATGTTAATACACTACAGAAAAGTATTCATCACAGTAATACAAACCTTCAGCAAATTCCACGCTCTTATGTAGTCTTCAGGGTTCTGCATTAAAAAAAACTATCAGAATATGCACAGTGCACGTGACACGTACTCAAAGAGAGAGCGTGCAGAAGAAAAACAATGAGGTGAATGCAGAAAGAAACTATCTAATCACCTCTTCAATGGTTGCTTCTTCAAGGTCACTAGCTGGAACCCAGTTCACTATAAGTTTTCGTTCACAAGCAAGCGAGGCATGTAATAGAGCCTGCATACCGGAAAAAAAGGGAAAAAGTAAGTCATTGGTCTCATAAAATGCCGCAGCACAAGAGGCAAGTGCTCAAGTGCCATTGCACACAGTATTGTTTTCAGTCTCCGTTTAACATTTAGGTCTCCAAATATTTAGTAACATGGACCCTCAGAACTCCCGCGCACCTAGAGAATCATTCTTGTCTGGAAATTAAAATAATACGAGTAGATTGGAAGGACGTGATTCTAGTCCTAACAAAACTAACCAGACCAGTACCCGATCAAAATAATCCAAATATACACACGAAACCTGACCGATTCTGCACTTTACTGACAACAACTATCCTACACTCAGAAATGACTCCATATTACAGACAGTATGGTTTTCAGTCTCGATATGACCCAGCTCAAACGCAAAGGCAAGCATTTCTGAAAAGACGTGACCTGTATCCGACTCGACTGAACTGCTTTGAAAGTCTAAGCATGACAACGTTACATAAAGTAACGTACGCAAAGAGACGAACACCAAAGTGACTGCTGAATGTGATTTAAGAATATAAAGCATAAAACTAGAACCATTTCCACCCTGAAAACTACCGGGATCATGAATGTAATCAATAGAAAGCACAGTTGTACCTTTAGTACAGAGAGATAAGAATCTGATAGCCCCGTGTACTTCCCTACCATGGCTATCGTCACCTTTGGCATCAAATGAGAAGTAAAAAAATAAGCTACAACTGTTAAGAGTCAGCAATGAGAGGCAAACAACATCACAGTTCTCCTTATTAATTTTGTACCCACCGTCTTATGCAACATATCACATCGTTGAGCTCTTTGGGTCCACTCATCCAAGACAGGCTCCTTTGAAGAACTACATCATAACAAAATACGAGTCAGCTGTAATCTACTAACATCACTTTCAGAAAGAAAACCAGACTAAAGGCTAAGGGTAATGTATACGACAAACCTATCAAGATTCAACACTTTCAGTATTGCTTCATGGGCCCTTTGATCCTGATGAAGAGAGCAAAAATTTTAACAATTCAACTTGCGCGATAATACAGAAAGAGTCTTTATAAGATGGAATAATCAGATTCTAAATAAAATACATACCCTTAGAAGTAAGGGTATGTGCCAAATGTTGGGAACATCATATAGGGTGATGATACACTCTTCCTGTTAAAAGAACATTCTTCAAGGTTACGTCGACAGGATAAGAGAGTGAACAAAATAATCTGCATAATAGATTTTTGAAGTACCGCGACATGACAGAATTGTGACAGTTTTGCCTTGACATTTTCATCCAGAGGCTGTAAACAAAACGAGCAAATGTGTTGAATTAACATATAATGTATGTCCGGACAAAAACCATAGAGAATGATAGAGACGGAATAAGAGCAAGACCATTGTACTTCTACAAGCCAACACATCAGGAGTTAAACCCAGGCCACGGAGTCCCCGAACACTGTGTTGAGTTGGTTTTGTTTTCTGTCCAAAGAACAAAAAAGAAACATTCTCAGGAATAGATCTATAAGCCCATATATGGGACCTGTTCTCCAACAACTTTTAATACAGGTACCTGTTCTCCAACGACGTTTAATACAGGTACAAGACTAACATGAACTAAGCAAAAGTTCCCGGGACCTGAAATAATATAAAGTTGATGAGTCATCACTCCTTACAGCAACAATCGTTCTCGTCCACCATATAACTGTGGTACCTACCAACACGGTATGAAAATTGACCGATAGCTTCAATAAACGGCATAGACTCAATGTCCCCTGCATGTCCAAAGAGTTTCCAGCCTAATTAGACAAGTAAAATCTTGTCAAATAGAAAAGCTCCTACAAACATATAACATTACACACCTATGGTTCCACCCAATTCTATGACACAAACATCAGGTGGGCCGTCTTGTCCATCCACCGGTATTTTTGCGACACGCTCAATCCATTCTCGAATAGCATCAGTGATGTGTGGGACAACCTAAGAAACCAAAAAACATGATTTTTAGGCCTATAAACTAACATGATTTAACAGAAGCTTCAGTGCTAACAATAAAAGTGGAATTCTTTGATTAGAAATGAAATAAACCTGAACTGTCTTTCCCAAATAATCTCCCTTTCTCTCCTTATCAATGACAAACTGTCATATGAAGTCGTAACAAAAACGAAAACAGAATCAACACCAGCAAAGAACTTTAGTCACTGGTTGCTTCACCCATGTGAAGGAAAGGCTTAGTTGACACTTGACAGATGAAGTACATACCTGATATATCTTCCCAGTTGTGATATTATGATCGCGTGTCAATTTAATGTCTAAGAACCTCTCATAGTTTCCAAGATCTAAGTCCACCTGTCAAATGATCAACCAAACGAACAAAGCCGATAAGTAATTAACCTCTTAAGCTACGATGTTATGAAGCAAGCACTGATTACATCTCTGTAAACTAATTTCTTGAATTGTAGTTCGTTAAAGATAATTGAAGGAGGCAATTACAGCCAAAGGTACAGTCTGAATCTTCTGTGCTGAAATCGTCGGATTTTGGCACAGAGAAAACATTACTCACAGTGTGACACAGCTCACAGTAGATGTCCATATCAAATGACCTCGGATTATCGCAGGTTATTCAAAAGTTCGTTCCTTTTCAGGAGTAATTAACAATGCTCAGGTCACATATCAACCAAAAAACGGCGTTTAGTAACTAAAGTTTGTATTAATAAGCAAGCAACTAGGGATTAAACTATAAACCTCAAAACCTTTTCAGGAAAATTAAATTGCTAACATCATTTTCTAACTTACCTGTTCTTCCCAACTAACACGCTGTCGCCAAGAGAAGCCGAAAAAAAGACTACAACTTGATGATAAAAATTTCATCAACATCATTATTCATTTACTCCAATTAGAAGACTAAATCTAATATAATATTTCCACAAGTGGGGATTTAAGAGATGGCTTAAACAAAAGGCGAAAAACAGAAACGGACAAGTTAACCAGAAAAGAGTCAAGGATAAGGTGGACATTACCTCACCACCATCATCTAAGACAAAGACTTCACCATGCTCAAAGGGCGACATAGTTCCGGCATCCGTGTTCAAGTAGGGATCTACAACACATTTACATTTAAATTAAGATGATTTTTTTCCCAAAAAAGCTAGTAACAAACAAAAAGGTGAGGAATTAACCCGGGTTTCCAACAACCTCGATAAAAAGGCGAAGAATTGTTTACTCTTTTTGGGTTTTATTTCAATTTACCCCAAAATACAGCATGATGCAACATCAAGTAAACTATCAAATTGTTCCATTGTTTCATTCATCCTCATAAAAAACATGATGCAATACAATAGTTAGCATGTTTGAAATTAGATCATTTTCTCCTCATGCAAAAACATAGTGAGGCATCAAATCTATCATTATTCTCACAACAAACTTCTAAGTTCTAAATCAATAATTATTACGGGAAAGAACCATTGATCGAGCCTCAACCATTCGCTTAAGCTTTTGGTGAGATGGTCGCCTTGCATTAAATTTTCCCATAAACAATATTTCAATTCAGCATGTTCATCACACTGAACTTAATCAACCCATTTCTAAATCTCTTCATGCAAATACAGAGTGCAATATGACAACATTTTCACTCTGGATCATCAACTTCAATGATCAAAAACCCCTCAAAAAGTTCAAAAATCAGGAAAGTTTGCATCTTTCTTAAAAGAAATTTCATGTCATTCCAAGAAAAAACATGGTACACAATGAAAGTTTTAATCTTTTCATCAAAATACACTAAGTTATTAATCAAGAAGGCAGGAATTAACTAACACCTGGGAAACAAAGACTAATCATTTAATCCACCAAAACCCGCTTTCAATTTCAACAAAGGTTTTTCTGACGTGTGCCCTCGAGACACACAATAAAAACCTAATTCTCATGAGATTAAATTTTGTAAGAACACACGTTAGAACAACCGTTTTGAACATCAATTTAAAAACCCACGTCAGAAATGGACTCAAACATCCCATGATCATGAACTCCAATTAAAATAGAAATGCCAATAAAAGTAGTAAAATATGTAAATATAAATGGAAACAAAATTGAATTACCAATTTTAATGGAGGTAACACGAAGACCGCAAGCTTTGAGAAGAACTCCAATACTACTTGCAGTCACACCCTTTCCCAGTCCACTCACAACTCCTCCAGTTACCACTACATACTTCATTTTATCTTCGAGAACCCAAGACAGAATTCCGAATTTTTAATGTAGTGGTTAAGACGGATGTATCGTGTACGTACCAATAAATTACAGTGTTGATAATATTAGAATGCACTTGATTTGGCAATATAGGCGAACTTATATAACCTATATCTTTTTTTATAAAGGGATGACAAGATTAGCGAACCCTTATTAATTTATTGAGAGACGGTCGTGTTTTATGTAACGGTAGTAGAAAGCATGTGGGAATGTGGGATAATAAAATGGATACAAAAAGGAGAAAATATATTTATAAGGGAAATGAACAAGTGTTGAATTGTTGATTCAATTGACGGCACCAACAATATATATACACTATGTAACACCAACTAGGCAACTAACTAATCACTGAAAATGTTCTTGTTAGGATTTTTATTTTATGACATAATAATCATGGAAAATAAATTAAGTTGACTCCTTTTAGAATTTGACTAATTTTCATATAATTAAGTTAACATAAACGGCTAAGCTGGCTTAGGGTTAGCCAGCAGATCAGTCTAGTCGACCCTAAATCGGCCCTTGAAATGAGGCAGGTTGGTCAATTCAAGCTGAGCTGATTTCACGGAAAAGCTAACCATGAACTTGGTCAAGCTGAGCTGATTTCACGGAAAAGCTAACCATGAACTGGCCCTTAAGTAGGTCTTGGTGGCAGGTCAAGCCTAAGGGTCTAGTTCAATATTAATTCTCGTTTTTTCGCGAGAGACAAGCTTAGAGTTGGGTCGAGCTTGGACCTTGACCAAGAGAGTAACATCACATTCCATGAAGGGCTTGGGGCATGCTGGCCGGTCCTTGTTTTAGAGCACCCGAGGAGCCAGTCTGGTCAGACCGTTCCATGCAGTTGACCACCTCTAAGTTAAGTACTCCGTAGTTAACACCAACTATCTTTTTTTATGCACGCAATTTTGGGTTAAGTTTTCATATTTTTTTATCCATCCCTAATAATGGAAACGAGCTAGTGACGTAAAATTATACGGTGTACTCCGTATTTTTTGTAATCTTTATAGTTTTGACATGTAATATACGTACGTTGGAAACTTACGGACTACTCCGTACAAATTTAAAAGTTACTCCCTCCATACCACACCAAATGTTACAGTTGCCTATTTCGTCCGTACCATACCAATGGTTACATACCATAAATAGCCTATTATTTACTCTTATAACCTTTGTGGGCCAAACATTCCACCCAAATACTAACTCATTAATCCCCACCAACTCAACATTTAACAATATTTTAACTCAACTAGTACCCAACCAACCCAACATTACTTTCCATATTTGCCCCTACTTTTACCCTCTTTTCTTAAATTCCGTTTTTTTTACCATGTCACATTTGGTGTGGTATGGAGGGAGTATAAGAGATGTAGGCAAGAATTGGCGTTAAAACATCGCTCATGGTGACCTAATCAGCCATGAGTCCATCACCAAGATTGGACAGTTATGTTAGATAACTTAGATTCCCTTGTTATCCTATTATTAACTCACAAGCTCTGACTGTATGTACTGTTTAAATTAATAATTTCTCGTACCAATTCATAATACTATAACCTCTGTTGGACTTCCGGTCATTTGTTTATCGTTAATTTTGACACAAAGATCAAATAAAGAGTAATAGATCAATCATTTAATGACAAGTGAGCTAAATTGAATATGGAGAATCAAGTTACCCTTTATTTAAAAGCATTTCGTTCTAAAATAGAAAGCTAAATAATTGACTGAGACACCCCAAAATAGAAAAGATAAACAATTAACCTGGACGACAGGAGTTTTAAAGAGAAGAATATAAAATCTAATTGACTGTACTCTCCACGGCCATTTTAAAGAGAAGAATATAACCATTTATCGAGAGTATATGCTTTAATAACAAGAGTTTTATTCCGATATAATACTCATTATTGTTTCAAGGATGCTTAAATATAAAAGGACCACAACAACGACGACTACGATTACGTACTCTTCATTAACTTATTGATTATAAAACAATTGTACATCGACCTTCCTTCTGACTCATTAAGACCATCCCCAAGCACAAGGTCACGCTAACTGGGTCACCAACGTTTTAGCCCTTAATTGCACCTTATTTATCTTGACCCAATTTCACCCTCCCAAGCAGAAGGTCGCGACCTAGGTCACCAACCCAATCATTTTCCACTTTCCAACATTTTCAATCATTTTCCACATTCTCTTTCCTACCAAAACCTCTCTCCTATTTTTATTACCATTAAATTATATCTAACTTAATTTTAGTTTTATAATTATTTTAGTTATAAAATAATAATTGTGTAATCAAACAATTATAAATGTAAAATAATAGCGCAATCGAACAACATTGATCGAGTTAATATCGTAATTTGAATATTTTAAAAAAAAAAAAAAAAAACAAACCAACAAAGTGAAACGGTGGGTGA